>NW_001798985.1:0-13016 GCF_000165425.1 Paramecium tetraurelia | reverse complement strand
CCTTAATATAAACAGCCCTAACATGCTTTCCATTATTTTTTTAGGTCATTAATACCATTAGTTAGTTCAATTACTTGCCTAAAATACAAATGCCTAAAACATAAATTTATTATTAATTTGAATTTCGCTATATTTTAATGTTAGAGAATATATTTTTTCTTATTCGTATATTTTGAAGTTTTCTTTTCTTCTTCTTAACTAAACATCACTAAAATAATTGAAGTATCTTTATTTAATGCTATTTACATCATTTGAAAGTATAATTTACAATCGAATTTAGAGTCTCATATCATGATTAATTTATTAGAACTAAAGATCTTTTCAATTAAATCTATGTTTATTAAATATAAACAATATATAAATCAATATAATTTTGCTGTATATTTATAGCTTTCAAAAGATGTAAAGATGTTATAGATATAATACTTCTGCCCTTTTTTATAAAATTGGTATTTTTTCTTTTGTTTTTATTTGTAATTTTTTAATATTGTAATTTTGTTTTGTATTTTTAATTTTTTTAATATTTCTTAATTGTTTTAATTAAATATTGGAGGATTATTTTACTAGTCAGAAAACTCGTCACATCCTCATAAACCTCTATTGAATTAAAATCGATAAATGACATATCTTAATATTAAATTAGAAGTCTTTAATGTAAAGACTAATTCCATTAATTTTATCTTTTTATTATGAGTGAATTTTAGTAGCATAGTCACTGCTAAATTCAAAATTTATGCTAAAAGTTAAGAACTTTTAGTCACAATTATCAATATTTTATAGAAATCTCTGTCATTTTTGTACACCTTTTAAAAAAAGCAAATTTATTAATATTATTCAAAATCAAGTCCATTGTTACAAAGGAGAATTATTAAGTAGGTTTAAGAAAAGCATCATAAAAATAACTAAATCCAATTCAAGTAAGATACATTCATACTTATCTATGAAGGATAAAAGTCCAATTATTTAAGTAATATATTGTGCATGATTATTATTTTAGTAGCAATTTAGCGCAAATTATTAAACTTAGTATTAAAACTTAAACTATTTACAGCACCAACTAAAGCAAATTGCGCTTCTTCCTTTAAGTATTAAGTAAACACATAATGATAACAACTTTTCGATCAATAAATCAAAATAACCTTAAGACTATGTTGAGTTCACAAATAAGGCTAAGACTCAGCACTATTATCTTAAAGAAATTTACATAATATTAAATCTCATATTTTGAATTTATTACAACCAATTTTAAATCAAATGGATGAAGAATTAACTCAAAAAAAAGAGTCTTCATACTTAATTCTATTTAATCAATAAAAATAAAGATCAATTTATAAATATTTACAAGGTTCCTCCTATCTTAAATAATTTTTTACTATAATAATCACAGTTTCTTCTCTCTTTCAATAAAATTTTATCTTATCGAAGGATGAATTCTAACTTTTTTTTTTTTATAAAGGAAAGTATTTTCTAAAAGTTGTGCAAGCTTTCAAATTCAAAAGAATTAACAAAATGAAAGGATCTTGGTTACTTATAAAATGATAATCTGTTCTATTTATCTTATAAAAGATGTTTAAATAATTTTAATAAATAAAAATAATTCAGATTTCATCAGAATTATTTTAAAAACAAAAATTGATAATTTTATACAAATAAATTGGTTTGCTCATTCCATAATCACGCTATTATTTTAAACCATCAAAATCATTGTTATCTAATAATCTCTAACTAAATATTTAAACGATACAACTAAAATTAATCATATTTAAAAAGTAGTCATTTATAAATGTAGATTCATTAATATATTAACAAAATAAATTTAATTATAATAACTTGATAAAATGAAAACCCTACAATATGAGGATCTACATATATTTATTAAACTCAAATTATGTAAAACAAAATGAGTTTCTATACACCTTACATTCTTGCATCCCTTAAAATGAGGAACTTATAATACAAATATTAAATTGAAAAAAATAATTTTAATCAACAAAGCTAAATTATATTAATTTTGGTATTAAATACAAGGTATCATCAACTTACAATACTCAAAAGGAAAAATTATAGTTTTAAATTTTTAAAGAAATAATGTATTTTTGTACTTATTAGTATCATTAACATCCATTTTATTATCATTGAAAAAAATCAATATAACTAACTAAGTTAAAATATTGATTTATACTAATTACATGATCTTTATAACATTTTCAGATTTTACTTTTTTCAATCATTTTAGTATTATATATTACTAAAAATAGAAAATTTATATTATATAAATAGAGATAGAGGTTGATTTTTTTTTTACTAAAGGACTCCTGAATCTTTAAAAATGCAGAGATCTTCCTCTAAGTCCTTCATATATGTAAGTAAATTTCTTTTTTATTCAAACTAATATAACGCATTTTTAAATCACTATTAATATTTTAAGTTTTATTGATTGGTTATGCTTGTAACATAATTTTACTAGTTTTGAGTAGTTATTCTAGTCTTTTAAGATATTTAAAATTTCTTTTTATTTTATGTCTTGGTAATTGCTTTGATAATTTAATTTATATTGCTGTATGTATAATTCATACTATTCTTTCTCCTTTTTGATTACCTCTATTTTAAGTTAACTTATTTACTCCATTTAGCAACAATTTTTTTTTAAATTTATTCCTCTACATAATTATATCCATCATTTATTCGAATATATTTCTATTAACCTTTCTATTTGTATAGAATTCTTCTAAATTGGCATGTCTTGTTATTGTAGTAAAGTTTATTAGGATGAAATGACACAATTTTAGTTTCACATAGACCTCCACAAAACTGCCATAAATATTTACTTATAATATAAAAACTAAATTACCTTAGTCAATTGATGAAGAAATTACATTTGATTAAACTCTTGAAGGCAGTCTAGTACCTTTTGCATTTAACAAAACATTCTTCAATTATAAATTATAAAAAAATAATAGAGATCATACGCTTTTGTCTTCCTCTTTTTTTCTTTTATTCTCCCGTAATTGAAACGCTTAACCAATCCATTCACACTTGTACAGATATAATATATCTTTTATTTAAGAAAAAAACAATAGCATTAGAGCAATTAGGAATTCAAAAATTTTTCTTACCTAAATGAAGAGGAGCTCAATTTGTCTAACAAACTCTTAAAGAAGAAGAAGGCGACAAGAAGTTTGTGACTTAATATCAAGAATAGAGCAACTTATGAAATGTAAAATATGATACAATAGAAATTTAGCTGTTGAGCAGGTGAAATGTTGAAATTCAGAGTTCAAATACAAGAAGCGAATGATTACAACACAAAGAGTATACAACTTGGATAGGTTGATTGTTTTAGTTCCTTTCTAGTTTGAAAAGTATTCAAAAATTAAAGATAGTGCATCTTGATTGGAGATTACAATTAAGAAACTCATTAACTTACAGTTAGAAGCCTGCTCATGGATTGTATCGACGACAAGAATGTTCATTAATTTAATTAATGATGAGAGTTGATTTTGATATTTAATTGTGCTACAAAGCGTTTGGAAAAATAAATATGTATTCAAACAAGCCAAAAATATAAAATTATTGATTTATTCAAAAATAAATAATAAAATTATAATGAATTACTTTTATGAATATTAAAGTATTGATCCTGACCTTATTGGTCGCTCTTGTAACAAGTTAATAGTATAGTATTTCTTAATGTGATTGTTCCTAATTGCTTTCAGAAGAAGATTGCTAAAAAAATGATATGATAAAATGTTAATGGGATAGTACAAAGAATACATGTAAAAATTAGGATACAACAATTAACCCAGTCATAAACTATGCAAAATATTGTGATAATTTTAAAGAAATGGAATGTCCAAAACAAAAACCATGTGGCAATTGTGGATCTTACTCTGCATGTGCTTGGGTCGAAGGATAGTGTACATTTTTTACAGATTGCACAGTATTCAACAAAACAACAGATTCAGATTGTTAAGCTATTAGTAATAAATGTATTACTGATGGAGTTCATTGTGTTGAAATTGATAATTGTGACAAATATAAAAAACAATAATCTTGTGTAAAAAACTTATTAGATAATTTTTGTTATTGGGATACAAAAAATAATAATTGTGTTGATGCTGATACTTGTGATAAATTACCAATTAAATTCCAACCCCATACCAAGACCTGTAGACATGAAATACAAAGTTGTACTGCAAAATCAGGAGGTGGATGTATTGATAGTGGAATTAATTGTAGTGATTAAAGTTTAGAAATTTAATGTGTTTGGGATTAATCAATGAAAATGGAATGTTATTGGAATGGAACATAATGTAAAGATAGAATATGTGATAATGCACCTACTACTTTAAATAGTGACGATGCTTGTAAATTATTCAAAACTGATGGATCATGTACTACAAAACTTAATGGTGGATGTATTACTAGAACTACTTGTTAAGCTGCTACAATATCAGCCGCTTGTATTAAAAATAGTAAAAATGAAGATTGTTATTGGACTGGAACTGCATGTGTGGATAAAATATGTTCAAATGCACCAACTACATTAACAACTAATTCAGCTTGTGCTGCATTTTCAAAAGGATGCATAACTAAGTAAGGGGGAGGATGTGTTCTAAATGGAGATTGCTCAGCTGCTAATATTTCAACCGCATGTGTTAAAAACATCAATAACTTTGATTGTATATGGGATTCAACTTGTAAAGAAAAAACATGTGTAAATGCTCCAAAATCTAATACTACTCATGATTAATGTACTTCTTATTTATCAACATGTACAGTTTAATCAGGAGGAGGATGTCAAAAGAGAACATGTGACAATGCTCCTATAACATTGAATACAAATGATGCATGTGAAACATATTTACCTGCAAATAAATGTATTACCAAAAATGGAGGTGGATGTACAATTAACACCACTTGTTCACTTATCTCAATAGAAGTTGCTTGTATCAAAAATTCATTAGGCTAACCTTGCTTTTGGCATGCTGCTAGTGGAAGTTGCAAAGATAGGATTTGTGCAAATGCTCCCTCTAGTAATAATAATCACGAAACTTTGTTAATCTTTTTTGAATACATGTACTGTGAATTCTACAAATACAGGATGTGTAGAAAAAACATGTGAGAATTCATTAACTTTATCAATTTGTGATAAAGATTTAAACAACAATATATGTATCTGGAAAGCTAGGTGTTATAAGAAATAATGTGCAATGGCTTCAAATTCAATAACATCTCATTCTGAATGTCAAACTTATTATTCAAGTTGTACATTAAGCAACACTGGAAAAGGATGTGTAACAATACCTCTAAAATGTGAAGCAATTACAATAGAAGCTGCTTGCAAAATAAAAGCTAATAAATAATCTTGTGGTTGGACAGGATCTTAATGTATTGATAAAGCCTGCAATACTGCTCCCAAAACTATTTCGACAACTTCAGACTGTCAAGCTTATTTATCTTCTTGTGTGGCTAATAATCCAATAACAATAAATGGAACCTCAACTATTTAAGGATGCTAAGATTTACCTAAAACTTGCGATTCTAGAAAATCATCTGAAAATTGTAATATTACAAGAGCAACATTTCCAACCTGTTTTTGGGATTCTTTATAAAACAAATGCGTTGAAAAATCTTGTACAACCGCAAATTTATCAGGTTCACCAGGAGCACTTTCAATTGGAAAATTCACATTTGATAATTGTTAAAGTTACTTGAGTATATGCATTACAAATAATGCTCAAGATAGCTGTACTTAAACATCATATCCTTGCATTTCAAATAATAGTTAAGATGGATGTATGATTAAGCCCACAAGTTGTTCATAGTTAGTTCATTCAAATTGTAAAGATAGATCTAAATCTAATGGTGATTGTTATTGGAATGGATCTAATTGTGTCGAAAAGATATGTACAAATATAATATTAACAACACATAACGATTGTTATAACATATTCAATCAATGTACAGTTAATGATGATAGTACAGCATGCTTACCCCTTAGCCACTACTTGTACATCATATAAAATCTAAGAGAATTGCAAAATTACATCTGCATAAAAGAATTGTTATTGGACAGGAACAGTTTGTAGAAATGCGATTTGTGATGACACTCCAGATTCTGATCTATTTGATTCAGATGAAGAATGTCTTAAATATCAAACTCAGAATGAAACATGTACAATAATTGCAAAAGTGGGAGGTTAAGGGTGTGTTTAAAAATAGCCAGTTTGTTCTAATTATAAAACTTCTAGTTAATGTCATAAGACTATATCAAATTTAAATGTTTAAGATGATTGTAAATGGATTAATGGAATATGCTATTCATTGTCAACTTTTGCAACAGGAGCTTGTTCTACATTTAAAGGAACACAAGAAATGTGCAAAGCTTATAGATAGGGATGCACCAATGTAGCTAATGCTAGTACTTCAACTGCATGTACATTAGATTGCACTTTAAAAATTGGAAGTGGATTGACATTCTAAGATTGCTAAAATGTAGACCCAACTTGTTCGGTTAAAAAGGATGGTAGTGGTTGTATTGTAATTTAATCTACATGTACAGGATATGGTACAACAGATGTAAATTGTTATAAATCTAATGCAACTGGAACACAAGCAAATTGTGTCATGAATAAAGCCACACCACCAAGTTGTTAATCAGTGAGTTCAGCGTCTGATTGCGCACTTGTAAGTGGATCAGGAATATATCATGCTAAATGCTAAGCATTTAATATTGCATGTACATCTTTAGGTGATGGAAGTGGGTGTTAAGAATTTAAAGCAAATTGCACTTCTTATACTGGTAATACTGATAATTGCACAGTCTCTTAATAAGGTAAATGTTATCTAAATGGTTCTGATTGTATTCGTTTTTCTAATTGTTTTTCAATTACTGGAACAAACCTTACTCATTAGATATGTAATTCCTATAACGCTGATTGTACAGTAAATAAATAAAAAACAGTGTGTTAAGATAGGAGAGCTACATGTGATTTATACACATCTCAAGAATAATGCACAGTATCTGCAGCTGCCTTAAAAGCAAGTTAATGTGTTTGGAGTGGAACAAAATGTCTTGCTGTTACAGTAGTTGCTACTCATTGTTCCTACATAACTGGAACTTACTTGACAGATTCATTATGCGCTACTTACAATAATAATTGTACTGTAAATTACGAAAAGACTGCTTGCTAGGAGAAGAAAGCTTAATGTAGTTTATATTCAACTAAAAGTTCATGTACTCTATCATAGGCGACTGGTACAGCAGGAAAATGCATATGGAATAATGGAAGTTGTCGTATAATGATATCCCTTGTGACAATTGCTGGATCTATTAAGGACTATTAAATGTCAAGTGCAAGATGTGCATAGTTTAATCCGGCTTTTGCAGCCAAAAAAGATGGGTCTGAATGCTTTATAAAACAAGGTTCATGTAGTCTGTACACAGAAGACTATTGTACAACATCCTCAGCATCAGGTACAGCAGCAAATTGTATTTGGGATGGTTCACATTGTTTAGCATTTACATCTGGTTCTCTTTGTAAACACATTCAAGCATTTGAAATAAATGAGAGCTATTGCCCTTCAGTTAATCCATTGTGTACTACAAAATTAACGAGAAACGGCTGTTATGGAAAGAAGGCTAATTGTTCAGATTATGATGTTGAAGGTGATTGCTAATAATCACTAGCTTCTGGTACAGCAGGGTTTTGTATATGGACAGGTTCAGTTTGCACTTATGTGACAGACCCTGCCAATCAATGTGCTAAGATACTATCTGCTCTTCTTGCAACAGATGAATAATGTGCTAGTTATCATGCTTCTTGTATTCCTTTAATGAATGGAGCTGGATGTCAATATATTCAATCAAATTGTGCTTCATACACAGAAGCAAAAAATTGTTATAAATCATTGAATGACGGTTATTGTGCTTGGATAGATAGCAAATGTATATTTTTCACAAGTCCTAGTTAATGTGCTTCAGTTTCTGGTTCTAGTTTGACTAGTAATTATTGCAATGGATTACACAAAGAATGCTGGCCCGCTACAAGCAAGTAGACATGTTATTAGATGAAATCTACTTGTGCACAATATAATAACGAAGGATAATAATGCATTAGAACTTTAACTAATGGAAATGCTGGACTCTGTGGTTGGAGCAATACTGGTTAATGCTATTAGATAACATCTGCCAGTTAATGCAATACCTAGAATGTGGGAATTGTAAACCCCTCTTATATAACAACAGATGCTTTTTGTGCTGTTTTTAATGCTGGCTGCATTGCAGATGCTGAGAAAAGAGCTTGTTAAGAACTGCTAATAAGTTGTTTACAATACACAGAGATGTCGAAATGTAGTTATGCTGGAAATTCATAATCTAAGGTTAGATGTATTTGGAGCGATACAAAATGCACACCAGTAACAGATCCTGCTACTTATTGTACAAAGATCAAGACCTAATTATGAGTAATTTAGTGATGCTACTTGTGTATCTTTTCATAGTGGTTGCACAGTCAAAGCAGATTAATCTGGCTGTCAAGAAAGAAAAGCAGTTTGCGCGAATTATACAACAGAAGACAGTTGCACATATTCAGCTGCTGCATCTCCTTTCAATGTATGTCTTTTTCTCAATTCTAATTGTGTTGCTGCAAGAGAATTATTAACTGAGTGTGCAGCTATTACTGCATCTTCAGGTTTGAGTGATTCCGATTGCTCTGGGTATAACTCTATCTGCACATCAAATAAAGCTGGGACTGCTTGTTAAGATAAAAAAGGAGCATGTACAGATTACCAAAATCAGGATACATGTTCTGTTTCCTCAAGTTCAAAATGCATTTGGAAAACTAGTTGTATTTCTGTTAGTGATGCAACTACTGACTGTGTATATGTAGTTGGAACAAATTTAACTCATGATATTTGTGTCTCTTATAACAATGGATGTACAGTAAATAAAGCAGGAACCTCTTGTTAAGAAATGAAAAACACTTGTGCAGATTATACAAAAAGCGAGAATTGCACTAGGTCGCAAGATTTTGGACCATAAAGTAATTGTGTCTGGCATTCTACATGCATCTCTGTCACCAATACTTCTACTGATTGTGCTTATGTAACTGGTACAAATTTGACTGACGATCTATGTGCTTTATATAATCCTGATTGCACAGTTAACTACTCAGGATCTGCTTGCTAAGAAAAGAAATCAAATTGTTCAGAATATACTTTGAAAGAAAATTGCTCACCAGATTGCGTATGGGATGGCAGCATCAATTTGCCTTTTTATATCAGATCCTTCCACTTAATGCAACTTAGTTAATGGAAAGACAGGACTCAACCTTGCAACGTGCCAATTATATAATAGTGAATGTGTTAATTTAAAGGATGGTACTGGATGTTAACACTCCTAGACAGATTGTAAAAATTATACAACTTAGAACTCATGTGTTGCTTTGGCTAATGGTACTTCCTGTTTATGGTATGAAAATTCTTGCTACCAAATAACAGGTACTACTTGTAGTGCAATTACTGGGGCTGATCTGAATCATAATATATGTTTCTCTTATAACAAAGGCTGCACCTCATTAAGTGATGGCACTTCATGTTAAGATTATAAATCAACTTGCGAGTAGTATTCAGGAACAACTGAATCATGTACTTAATCCATAAATGTGAAATGCTACCTCTATAATTCAAATACTTGCATTACTATTTTAAATGTTTCTACTGATTGTGCTAAGATTACAGGTGTATCATTAACTTATGAAATATGTTAATCATATAATTTGGGATGCAGTGTTAATAGAGCTAAGACTGCTTGTGTTCAAAAAGCAGCATAATGTTCTGGATATACAACTAATATGACTAATTGCTATCAAGCAGGAGAAGGATTATGTATTGCATCCACTAGTAATGATTAAGCATGTGTGCCCGCCTTAAGTGTATCTACCTGTGAAACAGTATTTTTAGGAACAGACAATTATACTCATGATAATTGTAGTGCAATCAAAGCTGGATGTACTGTAAATGGAAGTACAGGATGTATGGCTAGAACTTGTGCAAATGCCACAGGTTTTACATTTAATCATGATAATTGTTATTCTTGGTTGAAAACTTGTACAGCTAAATTAGACTAATAATGGTTGCACTATCATGACTGCAAAATGTTCAGATTAATCATCTACTTAATGTCTAAATGCAATAGAGGGAGTGTGTTTAGTGTTTAATTCTATTTGTATTAGAAAAGGATGTGATACAGCTCCATCAGATGCTTCTCATGATGATGATACAGAATGTTCTAATTATTCATAGGCTTGTACAGTTGCAAGAGCAGGTGGATGTCAAGTTAGAACTGCTTGTTCATTATATAAATCGTCATTATAATGTAAATTAGATATGAATGATAAAAAATGTTTCTGGAATCCATCTGTTAAGACATGTGTTGATTTGGCTTGTCTGTCAAATCATAGAAGTTTCAAATTTATATAATACTCATGCTAAATGCTTTGCAGTTGATTCGAATCTAGGTTGTACAGTAAGAGCACTTAATAAAGTAGCTGTTCCAGGTTGCATGGCAAGAGGACCATGTAGTTCATATACTATTAAAGATTAATGCATAACTAATGCAAGTGGATTAGATTGTGTTTGGAATACAAATAGTAGTTTACCTGAACCTGCTTGTTAGGATAAGTCATGTACAACTGCTCCTACTTCAACATTAACTCACAATGACTGCTTCAATTATTATAATACACAAAGTATCAAATGTACAGTGTATGCTAGTCCAGGTGCTAATGGTGGATAACCAATTTTAAGAGGATGTTAATAAACTGCTGGCTGTTCTACTTATATTGATATTGAGTAATGCAAAATAAATGATTTTGGAGATCCTTGTGGATGGAATGGAAAAGAATGTAATGATAAATCTTGTTCTACTGCTCCTGCAACATCAGAATTTGATGATGATGCAAAATGTAAAGCCTATTTCAACAATAAATGTACAGTTTCATCAGATGGATAAGGTTGTATAGATATTCCAGAGATTTGTGAATTAATGAATTAGAAATAATGTTATTACAATAGTACTGGACAGCTCTGTTACTGGACTGGAACAGATTGTATTACTAAGACTTGTGAAAATGCACCCGAAGAAACAGCTACAGCTGAATAATGTAATAACTATTTATATGGATGTACAATAGATGTTATAAAATGCAAAATTAAAATATGTGAAGATTATGTTTTAACAACAGATGAACAATGTAGTTATGCGTTATCTACATGTACAACAAACGGTATTAATTGTGTAGCCAGAGGAACATGTGTTTAAGCTTAAAACAAAGCAGGATGTGTTGTATCTTCTACTGGATAATCTTGTGAATGGATACCAGATGTTGTAGATTCTTAAAATGTTGTAACTACTGCAGCATATTGTACAATTAAAACTTGTAATACTGCCCCAATTAGTTTATAGACTGATGTAGATTGTGGAAAGTATTTTACAAATTGTACAACTAAAAGTGGAGGAGGGTGTGTTGCTAAATCAAGTTGTTCTGCTGCCTCTGTAAATGCTGCTTGTATAACTGCATTAAATGGTACAATATGTGCATGGGATTATACATTAAATAAATGTAGAGATAAAGACTGTTAAGATTTTATAGGAACAACTCACACCATTTGTTAGACTTAAAGGATAAGGATGTACTGCTGGACCAAAATGGTAGATGTGCTAGAGTTTAAAGTTGTGAATTAACTACTATTAGAGAAGCTTGTATTGAAGGCACAAATGGGCCATGTTTATGGATTGAGAAGTTTGCCACTAGTGATGGGTCAAAAGGAGCTTGTTTTGCTTATACATCATGCAAGAGTTTAGCTTGGAATAATGATGAATCTTGTAAATTGATAAGTAATAAATGTACAACTAATGGAACTAATTGTATTGGAATTACATTATGCACTGAGACAAATGTTGATGGTGGATGTGCTACAGGATATGATGGATCTTGCATTTAATCTGTTCCTGCTTTAAATTCTTCTGATCCTAAGATTTGTAAACCATTTAAATCATGTGCAGATGCCTTTTATGCAACTCATAAAGATTGTTAAATTGCTAATAAAAAATGTACAACAGATGGAACTACTGGTTGCATTCCTTTAGGTGCATGTTCAACATATTAATCTTAACCAGGATGTATAGTTAGATGATAAAGGATCTGTAGTTGAATCTGGTGTTATAACTTCAACAGGTGTTTGTACTTGGGATATGAGTAAAAGTGTTTGTAGAGATTAAATTTGCTCTGATTTGAATGGTGTTACTCATTCAATTTGTAATTCTTAATTATCAACCTGTACTTCAGATGGTACTAAATGTTTACTTAAAACAAATTGTTCTAGTTATTCAACCTAAATTATTTGTTCAACAGCTGTTGGAAATGATGGAATTTGCTTTTGGGAGGTTGGTTCTACTACTAATAATAATACAGCCAAATGTAGATTACTTTCTTGTGCTGATATTCAAAATGGAACATCCATTAGTGTTTGTTAAGCTGCTTTACCATCTTGCATTTCAAATGGTAACCTATTTGTATCCCAAAGGCTAAATGTTCAACTTACACAACTAAAACAGCTTGTAATTTTGGTGGATTAGATGGACTCTGTGTATTTACATAATCAACTTCTGCATAGGCTGTAGCTGATAGTGGAACTTGTACTTTAATGAATTCATGTTCATCTGCAAATAATGATTAAACTGCTTGTGTAGCTGCATAAGATAGATGTTCATGGAGTCCAGCTAGTTCTAGTATTACAAGTATATGTACAAGTCATACATGTGGTACATATAATCAAGTGAGTGGAACTTGTTCAAGATTCTTTAATTGGGATAAATAATCATAATAGATATGTTCTATGATTAATGGAATATGTACAGCAACTGATCCATCAACATTAAAATAAAGTGATTGTTTTAATCTTTCAGGATATACGGATAGGTAGGCTATAACCTAGCGCTTTGCCCCACC
>NW_001798984.1:2538-271968 GCF_000165425.1 Paramecium tetraurelia | reverse complement strand
CAATGATGTTTAACCTCCTTCAAAAAAATTGTTCATTTTTCTTGAACTTATAAGGGCTCCACTATTTAACTACAGCACATTTCTATAATTTCCTCTTATAATTGATTTTTTTCTTCCTTCATTATTTCTACAACATTTTCTAATCAATATTAATGATAGTAATATGATTATTAATAATTTCATGAATAATTCTAATTAATTGTAAATATTATTGGAACATCACTCATAGATTAACTTTTTGGATTGGGTGAATTTGATTAAAGCATGCTAAGTATAATTTACTATATTTCATGATGGATTCCATCAACACTATCCTGTTAGAATATATGATAGTAAATATCTTCATTCACCAAAGTATGGAAAGATGAATGCATAAGAGCGAAAACAGTATCTCGCTTGTTTTCTTTATATTCATAAAAAAACAAGTTTAAACACCTTTCTACGTGTATTGTTTATTTCCTCAACATTCACTATCTTATTTTAATTTATACTTTATATGATCTAGATGATTACTTAATTATTAATCTCTGTGTTAAATTAATAATCCTTGAAGAATAAGGATGATTCTAAATTCAACTATAATAGTAAAAATTTAATCTTTAATACAAATTGTATTAAAAATGATATTTTTTAATAATTCATATGCAAATGATCTGTATAATATAAAATACAAATCATAAGAATTAACTCTATAAATTGTTTAACATAATACAATGAATCTTATATTTTGATGAAATCGCAACTATTTCTAGAAACATCAAACATGTTTTATATTTTAAGAGAATTGGCTGGTCTCTTTAATGTTTAACAAACGCCAAAGTACATCATTTACTTCCATAGGATTATCAATTCATACAAAACTCTCTAAAATTAAAAATTTAGCTTACGATTTACGCATATTTGATATTCAATTTTTTTGCTCTCTCAAATCAATATTACTATAAACCATTAATTTCTGTAATTCTTATGATGAAAAGTCCCTCTCATTTGATTGAGCTTGAATATATTTAGAAATTCTATATCACAATTTTACCATTCTATTTCATTCAGAAGCTTGAAATTTTTACTAAGGATTAGTTAGATTAGAGAAATTTATAATTTTCATTTCATGCTAAATTGTACCGGGTGAGATTAGAAAAACTTTTATTTGAGTTTTACTTTTCTAATTCTTAGGATATCAAATATTTAGCCTTTTCGCCTTACAATCGAGAAAGTAAAGCCTAAATTCATAATATCTAATATTATATTACTATCATTAAATATTTCTCTAGTCAATTCGTCACTATTTATTACTATTTTTTCATTTGATCTAAAAGCAAATTAAGGTTGGCTTAATTAACATTCAAGTCTAATATTTTGATTTAAACATCTGTGGGTATCATGAAATACCAAAAATCTTTTAAATATTGTTAAAAATTACTTTGTGTAAAGTTCAAGAAAAAACGTTAATTTATCAGGAAGTTTTCCCTTTAGAATAAGTTCTTCTATATTCATGTTAAATAATTCATAAAATCCTCCATCATAATAAATGAAAGATAAATTATTTTTTAAAGGGACTATTCTGTTCACTCATCTAGCCTTTTCAGAGATTTTTACATTAAATTCTTTATAGTGGAGTCTCCCTTCTTGATATATCTGATTGGATCATTTTAAATTTGCTATTTAAGAAAAATATTATGTTGAATAATAATATAAGTTACTTTTATAATTTTGATGCCTAAATTATTTACATAAACTTTTGATTAATCCTATGTTATAGAATATTAATTTTCTTCATTTTTTTTACTTTCGGAACTCTCATATCTATGTATATGTCGTCAAAATATCAATTTAAATTTTAAATATTATTGGCATGTCCTAAAGTAATTTCGCTACAATTAAATGGAAAAGAGGAATTAAATCAAATGACAAATAAGAAAATTCTCGCTTTTTCCTAATTTTATGTAATCGAAAATATTATGATTCAAACCTTCTTAAAGTAACAAACATTATCTTGAATATGTAATTAAAATCTCTAATTCTTTGTACAAAATTATAGGATTTGACTTTTATTTTAGATTTAATACTAATAGCTTTAGTAATCTTATTGGTATTTCAATTATGAGGAAAAATCTAGTTTTTATTAAATAGTTATAATTATAAGAATTATTTGGTTCAGAAAATAGTAATTCTTTCATTGCTAGCTACATCATATAATTTTGAAAGATTTCTATGTCTCAATAAATAATATTTAAATTGGATATTATATTTATCATCATATTTATAGTTATTGAATATTCTTTTTTGCATAAAGAAGTAGTTATCTTACAGTGGGATGCGCATGATAAGGAGCTTTTGCCAAGAATGATCAAGGGATTGTAAGGTTCATAGATTTTTTGTAACTTTTATATTTATACTGAGTCAAAAAAGATGTGCAATAATGTTGAATTAGTGTGTAAAATTTCACAGGTCGCAAAAATCAAAGTACTTTAAATTGAATAAAATATTGAGTGCTTTATCATGAAAGGCAATATTATAAGATATTATTGGATATGCTTGTGAGATTATTAGAAGATAAATGATATTATATATATAATTAAATTTTCAATATTTATATATATAATTTGTTTTTTTATTAATAAATTAATCGAAAATATTAAATGATAGTAGTTTATTCTTTTTTCAAAGTTTGGCATTTTCAAAAGAGATGCATTCATTTTTTTTAGCAAATTGATACTTAAATTATAAAATCATACAGATACGTTTAAATTGACTTAATCTATCTTGGATCATAAAAAAAATGAAAAAAAAATAAAAATTATTATACAATGGTTATTGTGTTTTCAAATCGATCAGGATTAAATAAATATTTTAACTACCCACTTATCTTTAAATTAGTTGTAACCTTTTTGAAAAATGAAATATCACATTTAAACTATAAATAATATCAGTATCATTCCTCATAAAATTATATAAATACTTGAATAAATCAATTAGACCAAAAATATTGTTATATTATTTCTAAGTTCCTTTAACAATAAACCCTAGGGTTGAAGTAACAATGTAGGAACAAAAAATTATAAAAGCTTATCCTTTTATGATAGATGTCATTTCGTATTACAAATTGTCCATTATTACTTGCTGGGATTATCTGAATAAGAATCTTAAAAAAAATAGTATTTATTTGCAGGACTTATCATATTTCTAAAATAAGAAGAAGAGAAGATTATTAAATTTCTCCTTAACCAATTAAAATTTAGAAATAATAAATATATAACCCATTCCTATTTAGAGAGCAATCTGCATAAAAGTAATTAGGTCTATGATTTAGGAAGAGGGATCAAGAATAGATAAGGAGCACTAAAAGATGTATCAAAGACCTTTTCTATTAGGAAATTGATTTAAGATCTGATTCTAATTCTATTAGTTTTATAAATTAAGAAAATGGTTATGGCAAATTAAATATCATTTTGAATCCCACTGAGGGAAGAACTTTATATCGTGCGAATGTGATTTATTAATATGAAGGAATCGCTATATCAAAATATATAGTTCTACTACTCTCTTTAAGATTTTAAACTTATTTTTTAGGTTTTTATTTGTAACACATCAGGGTCATTAATTTGAGTCTATTCAAAGCAGTTAGTATTTTTAGGAGAAGGCGAGTTAACTCATTTTATTACATGTTAAATTTTAAGTTTAATCTCAAATTCTTCTTTTAGTTCCTATTAAAACAATTTCAATCTCTACCATATTAATTATTAATAAAGATTATTCTTTTAGAGTAAAATAATTTGAATTCTAATTTGTGATTAAAAATAAAATATAGTTAAAACGTATTTTTTAGGTTCTACTTTTCAATTAAAATCTATTGGGAAAATTATCAAGCTTAAATGATTTTGAGCTGGATGAGCTTTTTTTATCTTTACTACAATTAACGATTATTTTCATAACAGATTCTCTATTAGTCTTTTCGAAATTTTTGAGAGAGAATAATTATTAGAAAGGATGGTTAATTTCTAAAACTACTCATAAAATTAAATAATATATATTTAAATTAGATATTACACAAAAGTTAGTTAAATTTACTTTTAAAGTTTAATCTACTTCAGGTAATAATTTAAATTTCTTACTGTTATTCAGATGCCAAAGATCAGTATTTTCAATTTCTTTAGGAAAATAAAATTTAACTTTGTATAAAGACCATAATTTAATATATTCTATTATTTGGATAGTATTTACACGAACGCAATCAATATTTTAGAATCTTATATATTTGAAGGTTCTTTCTATCAATCCTTCATAATTTAGAAAAGGGTTCTTATAATAATTGGTTTCTACATAAGATGAAGTTTATTAGAATAAGAAAATTGAAAAAATAAAAATTTGGATTAAACTATAAATTTATTTGAAGTTCAAATCAGATATATTAAAAACAACAATGTCATGTAATCTTATTATAAAATTAAATAATGTAAGTTTAATCATGAATAGATAACTTCATATGCTGGGTATGCTCTTCTTACATGCATTTAATATATAACGAATATGTTGCTTCCATTTGTAAATCCAGTAACACAATCAAATCCATCGCTTGGTTTTCTAATATTATTATTTTGCTAACAATTTTCAGCTTTACCAGTTGTAACTAAGCAACATAAAAATACTAAATTGCCCGCATATTTAGGATCATCTTGAATTTAAATTTTATAAGAATAAGTTCTGGAGTAGGAGGCATTTTCGGCAAAATAAATACCTTATCCCCATAATCCAACCTATTTTGAATTAAATTTATTACTCTACTATATGTAACATCAAAAGCTTCTGTCTAATTCTTGTATATTACGGATGGATGTTATGAATATACTCCATGCCACAGATATCTCTCCCGTTCTTCTGGAAGTAATAGTCCTGATTACTTTTTATGAATTTCAAATAACTTGTTCCTCTCTACAATATAATTATCCCATAACACTTTATTCTATATCCTAAAAATAGCTTTAATAGATCCCTTCTCTGTTTTCTAAAACAGATTTTTAATTTATTTATATTCCTAGGAATTTTAATCAAGAAGAACTTTGATGTAATTTTCTGTTTAGGCTATCCAGTTCTTAGGGTATTCTTTTGCATAACTTTTGACTAATTCTAATTGTTGAAACAACTTTTTTTCTTTATTTTTAAAAATTTCAACATTAATAGTTTATCCTGACATCATTCTACCTTGAATAACTTAAGCTATGCTTTCTATATATCCAGTAAAATTTTTTAGTTCGTTATTACTCAATTAAGGTAAAACTATTCTTTAAGTAATTAAGGATTGAGACAATTTTTCTTTAATCTCTCTTAAAATCATATCATTCAAATCAGAATCGAAAGATTAAATCACAATTTAATTTTAGCAATCTTAAATCTTATTAATATTTAATTCATATAGTTGTTTTGCTCCCAACTTGTCTTGCAAATAAGGAATTTTTTAAATAATTCTTTTATAATTCGTATTTGTATTCAGTTAATACATACCTTAGTTATTAAATACTACTTACAAATTTTTCCAAAAAATGTCAAATAAAAAGCATTATTTATTATACATATTGATAAAATATTAAGTCAGTTCTTATTCTAATTCTTCATCGTTAATGAAATAACTTATTTTATTCCTTTTTCTTTCAAAAATTATTTTCTACTCAAAATTAGATGATAATTCCTTTATTTTTAAATTTTTTAGATCAACAGTATGAGTACTTGGTTTGCTTTCAATCTGAAATTTTAAATCAATAATTATTTCTTATTTTGATTTTTCAAATCTTTCATAAGCATCATCTATTTATTTATTTATATCCTCATTATAATTTACAAAATTAATTGTATCTCTCCATTGCCATTAATTCTGTGAGTGACTATTTGGAGAAACTTTTGAAATATCCGAAAGAACAGAATCTACAATTTGTATTTTTTATTGATCTATTTCAACTAAATAGATTTAATTGACTGGATGTTCATTATTGAATAATCTCTAAATTATAGCATTAAGATATGTTTAAATATTTTAGGTATGAGTATTCCCACAAATATTAAATATTGGAATAGCTAATCTAGAGATTTCATATTTGTTTTGAATGTGATCGAAAAGACTATCTATAATTTATTATATTGTTTAAGGATTACTATTACTCAGGATGCTTGAAGTAGGAATAATTAAATTGATAATATAATGGATATTTCGAAATGAACTTAATTAAGAAATTGTGATATCAATTTCATTTTATGAAGGAGTATTGTTTGTTAAAAGCTCAAGAAAATTTTGCTAATACAATGATCCTCCAAAATCTAAAATTTCTTGTGTTAAAGTGCTAACTCCAAAATTGTTTTTTTGTGAACAATGAAAATTTACTATAGCATCGCATTCTAATGAAATTATATTAGCTTAAATCAACTGAAGTTTTTTATCTTCGAATAAGACTCTAGATATTATTGAAAATTAATTAGTCTAAAATTTGATTGCTACTGATTTCTCATTTTCTAAATCTTTGTATTATGATTCGAACTTCTTTTTGAAAAATTTCATCTGTTTTTCTTAAAATGTACAAACTTTACTTATCAATTAATTTTCAAGATTTTTCATTTTTTAAATTATTGTCTCAGATGTTGTTTTTAATAACTCTTATTTCGATGCTTTGATTATAATTTTGTTATTTTAGGCAAAATTGATATGAATTTCTTCATTTCCATAAGTTGATTCATTCACGAATTATTTTTTTATTTCAAGGAATACAAGGGTATTTTTGCACTCAATACATTCATTTTTTCTATTTTCTTTTTTTTCCTATTTTGTGTACTCAATTAATTGTTTAACCTCGTCTAAAAGTATATTTAAACAAATGAAAAAATACTCTTTATTGCACCTATGTACTTCAACTTCATATTCAGCTTTGAACTATTATTTATCCATTCCTAAATAAGCGTATAAATCTTCAATGTCAAGGTTCTTTTCTACATGTATACATAACTCATTAAAGAAATCTTTTTAAAGGTCACTTTAAATATTATTTAATTTTGTTTTATCATTTACATAAACATCAACTAATATTTTATTATTACTAACCCCAACAATCTAAATTAGACATTGCCCTTATTTTTGAGAAATTCTTTCTAAACTAGATTTAAATTGGTTTTCAAAATTTTGTTCTTCTGCTAAAACTTTTGCAATCTCCTCTTGAACGTCAAAGGAAAATCTCTTGAACTGAAATTCTGTTAACTCTTTTATAATTGATTTATATTTGTCTTCTATTTTAGTTGATTCTCCTTATATTTCTATTAATAACTATGTATTAATAATGTAAGATTCTTTTGGATTATTAGGATGAAATTGATACAAGAAATTTTACCATAATTTCATTTGCTTTTCATCTTTTACAGTAATGGATAAGCTTGGAAAATAGATTTACAATATTAAATGTGTGATTCTTGTAAATATTTATTTTTCTTCATTCATCGATTAAGTCCTACTATCCATCCAGAATTGTATTACTGAATTAACAACAAACATTTTTTTATTTCCAACATTAAGTTCTGGTTATGATACTGATATTTCAAACTATTCTTCATTCTACTAAAGTTACCTTCCTTTTTGATCTATATCATTTACATCAGGATTAAATACAAGTTCTATATCAAATTAATCCTTTATTAATTATAAATATTAGGATTTTTATACCAATCCTTAGAACTAATTCTAAAGTTACTAAAGATTAGATGGGTTACTTAGCTTACAAATAACTATAATCTAGTTTGTATTTGATTTTAAGTTTTAAGCCTATCTTAATAAAGTAGGATAAATTGAAAAATCAGTTAGATTGATTTCAGATGATAAAATTATATCTAAATCTTCTACATTCAGTTGTCTGCTAATATTTTTATAAATAATCTTTTATTTTAAAATGTTTAGAATTCTATCTGCTTCTATCTCAGATTAACATTTATATGTTAATATTACAATACTATCCAAAGTATTTTTCAGGTTCAGAAAGAAATCATTTATATCATCTTGTTTTGCTTTAGACCCTTTCATGACTTGATATTAGAATAAGTTTTCATCTAATTTTAAATTAATATCTTTTTAAACACTTTATATAAGAAGGCCCTAAATTTATGCTCTTTAAATGTAGATCATTTTATCTAATTAGGATATATTATTCTCATTCTGTGGTGTTAATTAGTATATTAATACATTGTTCTTAGTAGTTTCTTCTGAAATGTTGTTTAATTGAGATATTTAATTATTTTATTCTTCCCCTTCATCTAGAATTTCTTAGAGTAAATTTTAATAATCTTAAAATAATGCTTAGCAAGGAGAATTAGGTTATACATTCTTTACTATTATTGTGATATCTGCAAAACTGAAAAACTCTTAGATTAAATCACAACAGAAACTTTAATTCTCTAATGTATTTGTTTTTTTATTTTAATAAAAAAACTCTGCTCTTAATTCTTATGTATTTAGGTTTTCTCTTTTGAAATCATTTGACATATTTTTATTATCAAATTAGGTAAAAGTTCTATCAAAACGTTATTTGGTTCTTGGTTAACTACTCTAAAATGATAATCTTGATAAATCGAGATTATTAGGTGTTTGATAGCTTATATATAAATCTTAGTTCTGTTCTAATAAATTTAAGTATTCCTCTAATCGTATCGTCATAGGATCTTTCAGTCCGTAGAGACTTTTACATTCTTAATAAGCCTATTACGAACATTCTTTGCATTCTTTTATTTAATTTAACCCAAGATGACCTTTAGCTTAATTGTATAATGCTACTACTCGATGTCTTCCTTAAAATGAATTAGAAACTTTAGCAAATTTAACGACATAATCATATTTTTATTAACGTAAGCACACCTTTTGAAAATTTATCAGAGTGTCAGAGATATCAAAATGCTAATTAATACCCATTTTTAATGCCATTGCAAAATTTGTATATTTCTCATTTTCATCATCTAAGGTACAACCTAATTATATATAAGTTGATACCTAAGATATTATAAGCTCGAAATTTATTAACTATTGAAATTTGTTCATTCCGAATGATCCAATTACAAGCCATCTCTCTTTATGATTAGTAAAACTCATTAATTTTACTTAAAAGAACTTTAGCTCCTTCATTCTCAACTTTTTGTCTTTGAAATTTGTTTATTGCCAATTAAATGCTATTCTCTTTTAAAGCTAATAAGGCTTCCTCCATAAAAAATATTAATAATTAAATTTGAATTTATTTCAAAGTGAAACATCAATTCAGAAATTTGAAAAAAAATTCTATTCGATTATTTTTGTATAAATAAAACAGGATTAATCAGAGGAACTTTTGAGGATAAATTGAACTCATTTAATTTTAAAGTATATTAATCAATTTCAACTTTGGTTATGAAAATATATTTATTATTTAAAATTTTTTATTTAAAGGTAAATTTCTAGTGCTATTAATTAATATTACCAGTACATTAAATATATTTAAGATTATAAATGATTAGTATTCTATTCCTTCATGAGTTGATAGATACTAATAAAGCAATTTACTCAGATAAATTAGGCAGAATACAGTTAAATAGTAATTAGTTTTAATTGTTTTATTTGCCAAATACTATAAATCTCAGGTCAACAAGAGAAAAGGAAAATTACTATCTTAAGTCCTCCCTATTAAAATGCTAGAGGTATAAGGTTTGATGACATTTAAAATCTATGAGAATAAATTGAATCTTAATGACCCCCCAATGATAATATGAAATATTTATTTTTAAACCAGTATCAACATCAATTAGAGAGAAGCTAGGAATTAAATATTGATTTCCAAAACTTTCATTATAAATTTACTAAACATCTCCACTAAAGCTCCGAGTTTAATACAAATAAATATCAAAAGCCGACTCAGAAGTAAAATTCTTATTTGTCAATAATTCAATTGAAAAAGAATCGCCACGTATTCAAAAATGTAAGTTTTAAATACTTGACTTGCACATATATATATATCTCGTATGTCTCCTTTATTTTGATATTTATTCCTTATAACATAGCAAATATACATAAGCTGATCGAAGTTATCATTAAACACTCTCATATTTAATAGAAATTATAGTAATTTAATTCTAGTCCTGCTAATCTTGGTAGTATTGCTACCAATTATTTTTGAGTGCTAATAATTTTCCCTACTTGTTAGTTTATCTTGATGTTTTCTTCTATATTAGTTTATGCTTCAATTGATGATTTTTAGAATAGACTCTCTGTTACAGCCTTTGTTCTTTTGTTATTTTCATCCTCTTTGTTAATTATTTAAATCTTGCAGCTTTCTAATGTTAAAGTAATTATTTTACTAAATATTATTGGAAGAAACCCCAATCTTTTTCTTATCCGATAATATTCTTAAAAAATATGCAACCAGAACTTTAGTAAGATTAACTCCACTTTATTTATTAGTTTATCAATTCAAACGTATCTAATTCTCTTATTATTATTCAATTAATATTTACGTTTAAGGTATGATGAATTTATTTTCTATATTTATATTATCGATTGGTTGATCTCATTTTATTTGAAATTAAAACATCATATTTAATATCACTCCAAACAAAATTTTAAACATAAACAAAGTTTATATATGATTTTAAAAAATTCAATATGTTGTGATGCCAAAAAATCATCAACCAGGAAACATTAAATATATAGTTTCGTTATAATCAAATTGATGTTAGGCATAATTAAAAATTTTATTATCTCCTATTATTAAAATTCATTGATTTATTAATTAAATTATCTATTATAAAGAACTAATATTAAACATCAATCGACCTCCATAAAAGAATCAAATATTCACTTTAATTTATCAATTTAAGCTTTAAATTTTGTAAGTCAATATGAAAATTATGTTTTTCCTTAAAATTAAGGAGGTACTAGATTATTATATGAACCTATTTATTTGGAGATTAATTAACTATTCTTGTTGAAAATATTATATTATGATTATTATATTTGCATTACTCTAAATTGCTTATTCCTTATATAATTTAGAGGTGAAAGAGGATGGTCTATTGATTGAAATAGCCTAGTCACTAAAGGCATATATATCCTTTTAAGGCAAATTTTCACAGATTTCAGATGAAAATGATTATTTATATTGCCCATATGCTACTTAAGGTTGTCTGATTGGTATAAATAATTAAATAAATTAATACTAATTAAAAATTAGCGAATTTGATATTTATGATCAAGAAAAGCATTCATATAATACAGAAATTTTTTCCTTTATCCATTTTTTTATGGAATATTAAGATAATGAAGATATCTAAAATTTTATAGCATTAAATCCTTTTTCACCAATTTACAACTCTTTTGTATATTTTGGGTATACATTATGCATTTCTCATGATGATGGTTATCTTAAAACTAATCAGAATGAAGCAATCTTTAATCATCAAAATAAAATGAATGGAATCAAGAGCAATATAAAGGAAATTGATTAAATAAGCGATTTTTATTCAATTAGAATTGATTATTTGGAAGTTGAACAATAAATTTTTAATATCTCAAATTATTCTATCGTCTTAAATGATCAAATAGATTATTGTAGTATTCCTATAGAACTTATGATGAAAATATTTAAATCATTATCGCATGACTTTATTTAAGGTTCCTATATCCCTGAGTACGAAGTATATATCAGAGAAACAAATTAATAAAGAATTGAAAATTTAAATTTAATCAAATTTTATAATGTTAAGCACCAGCCCTTGGTCATTTTGCCTGAGGATTACCTCTATTATAATTTTGAAAATAGAGGGTTAGATGTTTTGAAGCTTTTTGGTTCTAACTTTTTGTCTGAAATTGTTTTAGGTCATAGTTTTCTGAAAAATAAGATTATTCATTATTAATCCGAAACTAAAGAAATTTTTATAGAATAATTATAGGGAGAGAGATGCAAGCCTAATCAAATCAAGAAAGAAACAATCTTTGAATATCTAATGTTTAAGATTATCTTCATAATAATTATATTGATAATTATTTATGCAATATTTAGAAAGATACGAGCTCAACACTTATTGAAAAAGAATAAAAATGTTGAATAATAGCAATTGATTTCTAATAATGAAGTAGAAGTTCTGAAATGATAAATTATTTATTATTAATGTTAATTTATATATTATTTTAATTAGTCTTAAGCTTTGATCTTCCTAAAGATACATACCCACTTAGACAAAATGAATTGACTTTGAAATATTACATTGTTATTAACAAGGAAGAATACACCATAGATTTAAATAATGAGTTTAGTGTTACTGATATTAATGGAACCAATTAAGAATGCAATATTAATTATAAATGCCAATATTGCGATCAACTCTGTCGATATACATTTATAGATTAGTTGGACTTGGAGTAGAATGGAACTCTATAAGAATCAGTGATAGAGATTGAAAATATTAAAGGAGATAAATAATTCGAAGAATTTATAGCTCTACATTCCATTAAAACTAATTAAATTGGATTTGGAATGAGAAGACTATGTACCGATTTAATTATATAAGACAGAAAATCATTAGAATTTTACTTTTCCATAAAATACCTTTGTATCAAATGTAGTTTCATTGTGCTTCTCATCTCTAGGCTTTATTCATAAATCAAAATAGAAGAATCAACAAAACTCAATAACAATACCTTATTTCTAACATGAGAATGTTTATTCTTTTAAATTTAAGCAAATGTAAATAGGGTTAAATGCAAGTATCAATATTGAAAACGTGAACATTTAAGTAGATTCTCTAAACCCATTTACTGAATTACCCTAAGGTATCTTCAGGTATTAAAATAATTAATAAAAGCGAAGTAGCAAATTTTTACAAGTAATTTGGATTCAGCATTATGAATTATGGATATTTAAGTATACATGAGAACAAATTTATACTATAAAATATATCAGCGATTAAAATATATATAAATGAAACCTTTTATTTAGAGTATTAACCATATCAATTTTTGTACTATTCTGGAGATTATATACAACTCCCTTTTAAGCAATCCAAGTATGAAATTTTAACCTATTTATAGAAAGAAATCTCTCATATTAGGTGTTACTTTTTTAAATAATTTATACTTAACAATTAATCAAAATGAAAAGAGTTTTTCATTTTCATAAATTGATTGCTAAAGTTATTCATTACAAAATAAAAGTACCTTCCCTATATATTACATAATGATAATATTTGGCGCTCTGTCATTAATTGCAATTTTATTTAAGTTATGCAAAAAGGCTAAAGCATATAATATTATCAATCAAAACTAAGAAGTTGAATTGTAAAATTCTTCAGTGGATAGAGAAAAAGAAGAAGAATAACAATTATGAATAAATATAGGTATATTTTATATTATATTGTTTATCTAAATAACTTTCAATTAATAGAGTATTTTATATATTTGTAAATTTTATTTAAAAATGACGAGGATCTTCATATTTATCTATGAAATGATTAATGAGGATCACATCTGTCATCGGAATTACAATTGTGAAAGTAATTAATTATATTATTTTAATTATGTTCAGATTAAACAAGTTAATTAAAAGCTTTGGTAGTATTTAAAACTTCACAAATTGGGAGAATGATGTTGTTAAAGCTAGCAAGCCAGTCATAGTTGACTTTTATGCAACGTAAGTTTATTTAATAATAACCTAGATGGTGTGGACCATGCAAGAGATTGACTCCAATATTGGAGCAAAAAGTTAAAGAGCATCCAAATGTAACTCTTATAAAAATAGACATTGATCAACATGAATAATTAGCAAATTAAAATAATATTGAAGTAGTACCCACTGTTATGTTATTTTAAAATGGAAAGAAAGTGAATAATTTTACAGGAATGTTGCCACCAGATTAATTAACTAAATTCTTTGAACAAATTCCAAAACAATGAATATTAAATAAAATACAAAATAATATATCTTATTGTTCATATATATAATAATTCTGAGAATACATATCTAATTATTATTGATTTTTCAACTGGATTATTATTCATAGTTTAAATTAGTTTAAGTGTTTTTTGTAGATTGTTTAATTGGATATTATTATTAATTATATGGATAGAAATAGAATGAACAAGAAAAGCTAGCAATTATAATAAAATTAAGCATTAAGTTTAATAAATAAAAAATGAATGATGAGTTAGAAAAGACAGCAAATTTTTTTTTTCCCGTAGATAATTAAGGCATGAAATAAAAATTTGTTCATTCAAGAAGATTGTTGAAACATCCAGTTTAGAATAATGTCTCCAACCCTTCAACCCAAATGTAAATTGAATATATAAATATCTAAGAACTACATCCAAGAGAAGTTCTGATAATTCTGGTATTGAAGGATAGCATACTCCTCCGTAGATTAGTGGAATGAAAAAAAGATGTGAATTATAGATAGGTTCTGAGGATAGATAATCAAAAAATTATCGAATATTTAGTTCTAATGTAAATCAACGTTCTAGTTACCCATAACAAATTAGTTTTGCAAATTAATTTCAATTTATGAATGAATTCTTATAGATGAAGGATGAAAATTAAAGTCCTCCTTTCAAATAATTGAAGAAACTCCCTGAAATCTTCTAACAAAGAAACTCTAGTTAAGGATTCAGATAAGCGTTAAGAATTCATAGTGGATAAAGCAAAAGGGAGACAATGAGCAACTTCGTATAAGAAATTGAATGTCCAAAGAAATAATGTATGTAGTAGTTGCAATTGAAACAATCAATTAATAAATAACAATTAAGAGGAACTTAAATCAAGTTACCAAATATTGGTTAACCTGTAACATTTTTATAGACTAAACAATAATTGAAGATGATAAATAGAATATTTTCAGGCAAACGGGATTAATGATTATAGTATATCTCATTCCATTGATGATTTTGGTATTTTATATGAGCTTGCTTTTTTTAATCCTCCCATTTTGGGTGTTTAAGCATTCAATTTAGATATTGCATCTTCCAAATGAGCAGCCTCATCGTTAACACAATCATCATCTTTGCTCAATTGATTAATTTGTTATTAAAAAGAATTTTTTAATGCTGTCTTACGTAGATCAGATTACAAATTTTTCTTCATTTAAGGTGAGTCTATATATTCAAATAACTTACTTGCATCTGATTAAGGCTATTACTTATTTATATGTCCAAATTAACTAAATTTGCTTTATTGTAATTGTGGTTTCTAATCTAATCTTGTTACTGATCCATTATTAGATACATTTGAAAATGAACCCATTGTGTCAATCCTTCCATTCAATGCTGGTTATCTCTACTACAATTACATCGAACCAACTTAGCTTGGTGGACTTTGATATTAATTACTGTTTTACCCTTATTATTTGCCTAATCCATAGACAAAGTCCTTATCGTAATCTCTGAGACTCTCTTAAACATCTATGAGATCTTATTCCTTAAAGATTTCCTTGAAATATGGATGTTTTAGACATTCTTCTGAAGATACTCTTGTCTTTGGTTCTGGACATAGCATTTTCTTTAATAAATCTACCAATTAAAGGGGTGCCTATATTCATTATCATATTTTATTACAGTTTGAATCTATTTTATTTCATAATTAACTTCACAATTCTTATTTGCTCTTAAAATACCTTTGAAATCAGTTCCTTAAAATGGTTGTCTTCCTGTTAGCAGAACATAAAAGATAACACCTGCACTAAAGACATCACATTTTTCATCATAAAATGGATCTCCTTCTTTGTATAATAATATTTCAGGAGCTACAAATCCTGGAGTTCCACATCTTTTAAATAAGATGTCTTCATTTAAAAAACTAGCTAATCCAAAATCTGCTATAACAATATCTGTATCATTATCTTTTTCTTTTAATAATAAATTTTCAGGTTTCAAATCTCTATGCATACACTTTTTAGAATGCAAATGACATAATGCTTTCATCAAATTGTACATTAATTTTTATAAACTTGGAGCACTTAAGGGTGATTACTTGACTCGAGTTAAGAGTTCACCTCCTTTTAATATATCCAATACAAAATAGATTGAATTCTGGGTTTCATAAGTTTCGTATAATCTTACTAGATTTTCTTAGTTTAAACGTCTCATGACTTTGATTTCATTTTCTAATGATTCCCTTCCTTTGAATTACTCTTACATGAATTCTTTGTTGAATGCTTTGACCGCATAATTACCTCCTGTGGATTTCTTTGTAGCGAAATACACTTTCGCAAAACTTCCCTTTCCTATCATCTTTGTAACTCCGAATTCATCATGAAAAGTTGTTTATAGACATCTCGATGACATCAGATTCTTAAATACAGCATAATCATCTAATTATAAATCAACAAATTTTCCATTTCGAGAAATTCTAATGATATTGCCAAATTGGTCATGTTTGTAAGTTGTCATGACAGCTACCGTTATATTAAGCTAAGTTATATTTGAGTCTTTAATATGATAAATATGCTCATTCCCTAATTATATTGTTATCGATTTTGGTTGTTTCGATTTTTTACTGATTTTGTTGCAGTCATCCTAAAATACTATGATGTCATTCTTAGTAGCGTTTATAAAATGAATATTACATTATATATTTCCATATTGACAGGTTACCAGATTTTAGAGGATTTTCCTTGATTCTCTTGGATATCGAAAAAAGAATTCACTTCCTAGATCATTTTAATATTTATATAATATTTTATATATTATCTCAGGCGCAAAATAAGCAAATTGAAACAATACAACAATCAAACATTCAATATTATATATAAATAGAAATTGTACAATTAATAAGTAATTTCATGCTCATTTCCACTATTTATGTTAATCAATACTTGAAAGCCCTAAAATTATGAGAAAACTATTATATAATTATGATATTAACATTATATATTATATATATATAAATTGCTAATTTATAAGCATCTAAAATAGTGAACTATAATAATATCTGAAGAAATGAGTGCCAGGAAGGCTAGTTCAAATTCTTGGGCTCAATACAACACAATTATGAAGATACTCTTTGAAAAGGATTTTGTTATTTTTTATAATTTTGTTTGGTATCGGTAAAACGTAGTTATAAATAATAATAAATTTTATTTAACTTCATCAATTTATCATATAAATATATATATTTTTTCTAGATGATGAAAAATGGTATTCAAATATTGTTAAAAAAATAAATACATTTAAAAAGGATAGAAAAGGTGGATATTATAGCATAAATAAGATGGCTAATAATAAACATCATTTTCACGTTTTTCCAGAGCCCCAACTTGGCTAGTATAGTGTTTTTTACTATTTAATAAAATCCTACATGACTTAATCTATATATATATATCGAATGTATATGATTTAATTAAATGTTTAGAGTCCTTGGAAAGAGGGTATTTATAAATTCTATTGAATTTTGATCAAAGTCCAGTAGATTATTAATAATTAACGATTGGGAGTCTATTTGAATTATATTATGGAATCCTTCTCCGCTTTACAATATATATGTCAATCTGCTTTGAAGTTGATTATATGTGTAATTATTAAATGTTTGTTTTATCATAGTTATTAGTATGTAAAAAGAGATTTAATTATAAAGTATGTTTTAACATTTTAGAATCAATAAATAAATTAAAATATAAAATAAACATCCTTTATAAATGAATTTCACTTTTATGATAGATAATTGTTTATCTTCTTGTTAAATAACATATAATGGACTTACTATATTAGATTATGCCAAAAGTGCTATTGAATACTTTGTTAAAAAGAGAACTAAGAATCCAGAATACCAAGTATGATCAATACCATCTTTTTTCGTCTAAGTAATTTTTTGTTCTTTACATATTGTCTATAGTTCTTCAATCTCAACTTGGATACATGATGTTGGCCATTTTTTACAAAGAATTAAAACAGTGTAACCATAATTTGAGACCAATTTCAATTTAGAAGAGTGTTTCCACAATTTAAACAAATTTAGAACATTAAATGGTTATTTATATATATATTTTAATTGCAGGAACTGATAATCTATATGGTGGAAGAGATGTCTAAAAGATAGAGTCATCAATAGTGTTAGTTTTTACTAATCGGGAGTACTCAGGCCTAGATTTCCATAAATTGATAAGATGGGATTATAGACTTCTTGTATTTTTGATCTAACCACCAGGTATTGAAGAGTCTACACCAGTCTAAATATAAACTAATTGGCATAACATCGCTTAATCAATAGGATAAGGTGTCTGTTTTGAAATTTAAGATTACAATATTCTCTTCTAAATTTTAGATGATCCTAAATTGATCTCCCCTCAAATCTCTCTTTAATTAACAATGTTAGATCAAACGATTAGATATGAAGAAATCTAATCTGTGATTGAAAAAACTAAAATAGAAGTACATCCCCCATAAAATTCTTGGTTAGTTAGATCTATTTAGAAAATTAATTAGCAATTTGCTTAAGCTAGATTAAGATGTGCTCCTCATGTTAATATCTTCACCAAAGTCTATTTGCCCGAGTAGTACCCTCTTGTAGATTTCAATGTAAATAAAATCAAGTAAGTAGAATTATCCATCGGTACCTGAATATTTTGTTGATTTCACTGTTACTTTTCAAGCAAGATTACCATAGTACATACCATTTTAAGAGATTGTAATAGAAAATGCAACTTTATTAAAATATGTTCAGGGTATAACAACAAACAAGAGTAAATTATTACAATTTCCAATATTCTATCAAGAATAAAGAGATGAATAAGTAACAAAATACTTAGTTGGTTTGTTTCTATTTTCATCAAGTCAAAACACTATGGAATTAAGATTGTAATACAGATTTATATAAATTTCAGCTATTTTCCAAATTTTTACATTTATTCTGAACTCTTGACTCAGTTAGTAAATACGAGAGATGATGCACGAAGATCTGTAGAGTCAAAATTTCTATAATATTTGTAAACAATCCCAAATTATTATGCTCCATGCATTAAAAAGAATCTAGCAGAATAAAACATCTAAGTATCATATTTGTTGAATTTTTATTAGATTTCTAGATATCTGTTATTCTTAATAGATGAAACAAATCAGTAGTTGTATATGTAAAAAGTTAAAACATATCAAGCAAAAGTGCAAAAAATAAAAAAGATGGCTGATGAAGAAAACTATAAAAATAGATAATCACATATTTCTAAAAAGAGTATTTGTTGTGCTGCTTTCAGTGAAAACTATTAGACAGGGTTTCAGGAATAAATTAAATGCGAATTTAGATAAGTTACTTAATCAACAAAGGATATCAATTTTAATAAATTCTTACCTTAATTTGAAATTCAATCATGTTTACCCCAAATGCCAATAGTTCAACCAACATTAAGAAATGTGGATTTGGATTTTGATGAAGCAGAGATAAGATTGGAACCTTAATTTTGTGGGAATCCTTGGAAATTACAAAGAAAAACCTATAAAGATGGCATTGAAATAAAGGTATTTATGTTGAAACTAAGAATGGTAGAATGAATAAGATGAATATCAATTTGAAGATATGATCTTAACAAGGGTTGATTCTGAAAACTAATCTCAGGTGAAGAATAGGAGAAAAGGATTTATGAGATTAAAGGATATCCAAGAAGGGAATCATAAAAAATCAACAATTGAACAACCTCAAATGGAAATTGAAGATTTTCAAACTGAATCCCAACCATGCACCAATAATAATAAATATGGATGTATCAAATATAATCCTTGTTATCAAGTAATTAGTTTTCAATAAGTAGGCTAAATTTAAATTGATTGTATAAAGCAAATTGAGCAATCTATTATCCACAAATAATTCATAATCCACCAACAATTGAAGCTCAAAAAGTAACAATAATTATTACAATTTTCTATTAGTAGTGTTAAATAAGAATTGTATACTTATTTTGTCAAAATAATTTTTCTTCATTTTACTTAAAATTTAAATTAATAATGTTTGGAAACATTCCAGGTACCAACAATGCTCCAACCTAACAATAAGGCAACCTAACTTCTTCAATTTTCAACAACCCTGCACCTACCAATAACTTATTTGGTCAGAATCAAAATCCCTTAGGGTAATAGTAACAACCATAAGGAATATTCGGATAACCACAATAGACCAATACCTTCGGAAACAACTAATAATCAACTGGAATATTTGGACAGCAATAATAACAATAATAGCCACTTTTAGGATAATAGTAATAAACTTTATTAACAGGATAATAGCCATAAACAAATTCATTATTAGGACAACCGCAATAATAAATACCACAATTAGGACAGACCTAATAACCCAATTTACTTGGATAACCTCAATAATAACAACCCTTAGGTTTAGGATAATAACCATAACAAACTCCATCAACTGCATAATAGCAACCTGCATAACCAAAAAACTACACATTAAATTAAATTAATTAACAAACTAAAATACATATTGAAAACTTGACTAAAGCAATAGCAAACAAAGAGGAGATAGAGAAAAATTAAAAGAATTTGTAACTAATTGAGAAAAACTCATTGAAGAATATCTAGCAATAATAATAGCCAGCTACTACACTTGGAATCAATTCAAATCCATAATAATTGCAAAGAACTTTGGTGAAAGGGGATCGCAGAAATCATACATAGAAGGTTGAAAACTATTATAATGAATGGAATAAAGTATTTTTGAATATCAGCAAAAAATAAGACGAAACTCATGCCTAATTAATTGCCCTTGTCGATTAACTTACTTAACAGGATACATCTTTTGGTATTATTGCTATTAATATATAATTTTAGAAATAGATGAAGAATCACTCATTGACTCCATTAAATAATTGGGCAAGGAATTGGATGGCTTGGAACGTAAAATCAATTACGTAGTTAAAATACAAGAGAAAATCCTAGGGTTGGAAAAGGAAGAGTCTGAATGGGATCAGATAGTCAATAATTTAAGCGAATGTTTGTTGCACTTAGATTAATAAACTGTATATACCAATCTTATTCTTAGAAAGACGTGGAAGATTTATTGCTATAAGCAAAAAAGCATCCTAAGGTACAAAATAAATGAATTATCTATAGTATAAATATTTAATATTTTTTATTTGATTATTTTATATATTAAACTTCCTTTAATTATTAAGATAATAAATAATTACACTATTTATATGAAACCTCAAGATAATTCTTTAAGAATATCTGCTTTAAAAATTATAACCAAGAGAATATAATTTCAGCCTCAATTAAGACTCTATTGAATAAAATTAGATCGAAGACTCAATTTCATAGAATATTCTTAATCATTATAATCCTTCACCAAATAGACATTGGAATAAAGTATGTCTATTTCACTCTATAATACTTAAGAGAAGATAAATAACCTAATTAGACCAAATATTATCAAAATAGTGAATTTATCACATGCACAAAGACCAATAATAGTATTTCAGTTTTTTATGATGCTAAAAGATAGAAATTAACTTAAAAAACTTGTTTAACCTAATTAAAATAGGAAAGAAATTAAGGCTTAAAATCCTAGTTTTTTCTTTTTTAAAGAACCTCCTGCATCTATCAAATTTATTATTCTCCATGATTGATAAAAACAAATGGATAAACTTTTGGAAGAAATAACTAAGTAACTAATAACTAAAGTCTAAATCCTCGTTTCTTCATAGTCTTTCTATCAAAAAACAAATACGATGCAAATCGCAAAGTAAACATTGTCAAATTGTAGGATGAATATAATATATTATCTCAAGATGTCAACGAATTCTATTTCTCATCAAAAAGGATAAATTATGTTCAATTTAATTAAATTTTAGCATAAATTTAGCATTTATTGAATCATATATGTAGATTATTAAAAAGTTATTAAGTCCACTAATTAGAATGTGCATTAAAATATAGGATTCTATGGATTTTGTCTAAGTTAAGTAGAATAAAGGTGAGGGAACTATAAATTAATGATTAAGTGAATCATCTCATCTTACATAATGAAGGAAGAAGAAACATAACTTAAATCAAAGATAATCCTAACAGTAACGTAAATTAAATTGATGACAAACTTGATGGATAAAATTCAGAGTTTATAGAAAGGTCAAAAACTAAACTAATTAATAGATAAAGTTAGACAGGAGAAGGATTGTTTTCAAACTAATTAATCTGATGAAGACCAAAATTCTAGAAATGATACAGCTAGTTTATTATTCATTAATGAAAGAGATATTATTGTTCTTTATATTGATACTAACATATCTATTGATATCTACTTTAATGAGATAATAATTCAAGAAGAAGAATTGAGTGAGAATAAACAAGAATCAGAAGTTTGAAAGTTAAAGAAAAATATTAGATTTTAAAGTAGATCAAAAAAATTTAAAATAGTTTGAATAATTAGATTCATATATAGGATTAACAGGATAACTTTTAAGAGAGTGAAGGTCCTTAATCTTTCTTTTAAGAAAGGTGTTTGATTTAGCATCTGAATCATGAACTTATTAGCTTTTTATTGCTTGATAGATTTATAAATTTAGATAATTCTATGATTATAATTTTTATAGAGTTGGATTTATCATATAAGCAAAATCAAACAATCTAAGTTTCTTGATGTTTTTACATTTGATGTTATAGCTTATTTCTAAAATTGCCTCATATAACATATACTCTCATTACGAAAATTAAGATGATTCCAACTATTTCATAACATTTTTAATTTTTTTCTTTGGTTTATTGTCTGTTTTAATAATCACTCAAGTGGTAATGGCTTATATATATATATTAGTTATTCTTCTCCTACAGTTGCATTGACAACTTCTTCAACAAACAAACATTCTCCTATAATATTTTAATCTAATATTTTGGATGGTGAATTCTTATTTCATGTTTATAATCAGCAATTACACTATTTTCTTAAATGTTTATTCAACTTTATCTTATATATACATAATAAAGTGTATATACATAAGAATTTTAATCATTATTGGTTAAAATAGTATAAATTATTTAAATTCTTAGAATTTTTGAATCTTCAATAATTCTTAAATAAATCCCGACAGATTAAAGGTATAAAAATCATACATCTATCTACTTTCATCTAGTTTCAATAAAAAATCTTTGAATTAATTATTATTTTCCCAATTTCTTATAAAAATTTATTATTTTATATAAAAAAAAATAATTTCCTTTAAGTATCATTGATTTGTCTGAATTATTGAAACAACTTTAAGCATTTTTGCAGAATTCATTTAAGATAATATAATGAATTCTTTTGATTTTATAAATCTATAATAAATTATATAAATAAATATTATCTGTTAGCCAATATAATGGAATAATACGACAAATACCAACTGTTTTTAAGGTTAACCAATAAGAAAGATACTACAAGCAATTATGAGGCTCTAAATTCATCATGCAAAAAATAGCATCCAACAGTATTGAGTGGGAAGAGAAATCCTAACAATGAGGCTTATAAGAAACTACATTAGAGTTCTGAAATTTTTAAGGAAAATACTACACCAATCAAGAGTGAAATAACCAGACCAAAAAATTATGCCACAGAGAGAAAGTCACGAGAAGATTCAAATACCAAAAGAACATTGATTCCAAGTTTAGACAAATTTCAATCACCAGAGAAAAGATGTTCATCAAATATTAGATATAATGCTAATAACGAAAGTTCTTAAAAGGATTCGAAAAGAATTTTAAAGTATGTTAAATTTATCATTTTAGAACTTGTGAATAACGACAACAAGACTTTTCTCATCGAATTAATTTACCAATTAGTGCTGTAATATTATTTGCTATCTTAGATGCAAGTAAAAGATTATAAGGAAGATAACTATGGTCTAGGCAAATATAAATCACATGAGTCAACTTAAAAACTAAAAAGCTATCTCGACCTTTAAGGTCATATGAATAACTGTAAATTTATACGTATATTCAGAATCTTTTTAGAGTTAAACTGATAGACTATTTAAGACTCAGGTAAAAAACCAAAAAAACCTTCTCTCATCGTACTAAATATGTAAGACCTAATCAGAGATAAAGAATGGAAAGAAGAGATTTATTCAAAGTGCCATGTCACAATAGTTATCACCTCCTATAGTTCCAATAAAACCAAAAGACATCAATAAAATATTTCTTAAGAGTTCTAAGGAAGTTTGGGAGAATTAAGTAAATTAAACATCTTAATGATTTAGCAATCAAAAGCAAAAGCAATAGTGAAAATGAATCACGCTAATCAATAAAAAAGCTAAATCGATTTAAGGTGAGATCAACTTCTATATCAATATATATAAATTCTATTTTTATCTTATTAGTAATTCGTTTCGCATATTGTTATTCAAGAAAACAGGAACTCTCTGAGATTTGTTTATAATTTTTTATTTCTTAGAAAATATCATTATAAATTTGATGAAACCTCAAAAAAGTATTATAAAAGAACTCAAAACTTATGAACACAATCTCTTTAAATAAAACAAAGAACACAAAAAACTTAACATAAACGACTTTCCCAATCTTTCTAGGAAGCCCATTGAATGGACAGATTGTGATTAATTTATCAAGCTCAGATTATTCAAATGTGATAAAAGATTAGCAATTAAATTGTGTTAGCAGTACAAAATTCATAGATCAGATCAACAATTTTTTGATACCATATAAAATGTAAATATTGAAAATGAAGAATATAAGAAAATTAAAAATGTTACTACTTTATGTTATTAATTAGAGCACATCATTTTTATTGAGGCATATAAGATAAAATCAATTAAACAAGTAAAAACATAGACTCGAATTCTAAGAATCATAATTTGACAGTAAGATGTCTTCAATTCTGGACAACTCCTTTTCGAAATTCTAACAATCTCTAGATAAGCATATTGAAATTGATAATACATCTTAGCATACATATAATTTAAAACAATTAACAAAAGACTAATTGTTGAAAAAATTATAATCATTGTAACATTATTCTATTTGATATTAGAAATCAAAATCTCAAACAAAACGTATTGACTGAGAATTTGTAATCAAATGAATCCATTCAAAAAGTCAGTCTGCCTGTAACATTTACATCTGTAAATTATTGATTTTATTAGTAAGATACATCGATCATAAACAGAGAGGAAATATTCAAAAGCATATACTCCATCATCAGGTTTATAAACTTAAAGAGAGACGAAAGCCAATTTTACTAAGACCTTGGTAAAATTGCAATCAAATTCAAAAAGCCACAGATCACTCTAACAAAGTAAGAAAATAAGAGAGGATGAATTCAATTTAAAGCCTTCATTCTCAAAAGATTTACATAGTTTAAAAAATATAGGTACTTTTACAGAGATTAGATAAACTAAAAATAAAAGCAAAAGACATATGACAAATTATAGCATAATTAAACATATTAGCGGTTTTGGATGATTATTAATTTGATTGAATTAGTTAACACAATAATTAAGTTAATTTATTATCTAAATGAAGTCTCAAAGAAAGAGTTTGATTAAAGAAATATAAGCTCACTGCCCTCTTACTCTCAAGTAATCTAGCTAATTTTATCAAGCGAACCAGTTGGAATAGTGTAACCCCTATGTAACAAGTTGTATACAAAACCATTGAGTGATTGGAAAAATGTGGAGGCCTTTATTAAGTGGAGAAATATGAAATGCGAGAAAAGTTTGGCATTATTGTATAGTACAAAAAAGAATTGCAGAATTGATTTACCGATTCCTTAAGTTAAAAAATAATCAGATAATAATACTACTAAATCTATTGATGTAATCATTTCTTAATAATCAAAAGATAAAAAATAGAACAAGGGATATTATTTAACATTGTTAAATGAATAAATCAAAATAATATGAATACATTGATACATCTTTAAATAAAATGTATTAAATATAGGACAAATCTGCATAAGAGTATTAGAGTTATCTAAGTAAGCATTTAGAGGACTCAAGAGCAATGAGTAAAGCGATTTCATTTAATTTATAAAGCCAGTCTCGTTTTTAATTGTTTCATAGGCTTAGAAATATGTAAATTTTTTCTTTTTATTCTATAAAGGAACAAGAATGTTCAGAACTAATTAAGTTAACAACCTGAATAAAATTAAAGCAAGTAGGATGACTCAAAAATGATAAAAATCGAGGTAATCTAAATATTTATCAAGTAGACTACTCTACGAAGCACAGAAGAACAAAGCAATTTAGATACATCTCCTATTACTTAATGCGAGGATGGATAGAATCAAAGGATAAAAAATAAACTAAAGTCTTTGATTGGACCAATCTAATAACGCTCAACCACAAAAAATAGATAGTTAACTTTACCTTACTTTTCGAAAAATCAATTAAATATTAAACCGAGTCATTTTTTTGTGACAAATCAAGATTGTGAAATTAATCAATCCTTAGATAATAACAGTAACATCAACTCACTAATACGAAACAAATCATCTATGTTTAGTCGAGAAATGAAGAGAATTCGAATTTAAACTGAATGTTGACTAAATTGTATATAAATAATTTGTGTAATTTAATTTAATGAATTACGAATTCACAATCTAATAAGGTTGTTTAGCATTTTCTAACTGGGTTTTTATTAATGAATATGTTAATTGCATCGTATAGAATCAGAAAAGACATTAATGATGTATTAGATAAAGTAGAGAGGAATATTTTTTTATTTATTTACATTCTAATGTAAACAATTTTATTGACTTAGAACTGCTTTATTTGGCATTTATAATTAAATAATTAACTTTATTTATGGGTGCACTTAGAATATCAAGGCTCTTATCAGTTGTTTTAATCTTAGAAAATTTTACTATTATGCAAAACAAAAATGATTCGTTTTACGAAAATGTATGTTTAATAGGAATACTAGTTATCAAAAAGAACTAAATTTGTTATTTTGTTAATACTTTTAATTGTATGGGCAACGATCTACATCATAGAAGGAGATTTCTATTATTGTGATTAATCATTTTGGATTTGTATATCATTTTTGATCTTTCTTGTTGCGATTGTGAATCTCTATTCTGGATCTTTTATACTAGCTGACATCCATTATTATTTTAGTAGGGTAAGATATTAATAACCAATTGGTAATTTTGCATATCTCAAATAAGTTGATATGCAAAATAAACAATAATAAGTATTTATTATAATTTTGAGCGAACTTATCTCAGCTGCTACTCTTATTTATTAGGATTTTTATACTTATTATAAGAAAGGATCGCTATTTTGCATTAAAACTGAAAATCATTTATAGCAATTAATAGTAATGTCTATGATGATTACATCATATTAACTAACAAGTGTTGGGGTGTACTTTTTGTATTATAGAAAACATAGAAAATATTTTCTGAGCAAACCATTTGGTAGGATAAGGTTAAAATTATTCTATATCTAACTGTAAGCCAATGAAAGTCTTGAATACTTGTTTATAAGAAATAATATTATTAATATATCAACTTAATTCAAATCCTGAACCTGATTCTTTTAAAGATTTTAGCAATTTTTCTCTTAATATATCCTTAGAAGAATATTCTGGCAAATCAATACGATTAAAGCTAGAAATAAATAATATAAATACCATGCATGAGCCTTAATAAAATGTTCATTATTAAAGTCTTTCGAAATAGAGAACTTTCTTGGACCATTTGGACCTCTTAGATTCTTAAATCCTCCAAAAGGAACTAGAGGACTTCCTGTTGCAAACATTAGGAAATCAGCTTTCTCAGAGTCACTTAAGGTCGTCAAGACTTCCCAAAACCATTAGACTGTTTAGTTATTCTTATCGTAATTTATGTATTCAGTATTTGCTTATAAATCTTCCACTAAAGGAATATTAAAATAAATTACCGATCTACTGAAGGAACTCCTATTATCAGTTTTTAAAGATCTCTCCAATCCATGTAAGAGAAAAGCTCTTTAGATAAAATGTCAAAGGAGCCTTCTCTTAATGCTGAAATTTAATTTTTGATCTCCTCCAACATAATCCTTTTACTAATAAATTCACAAATTAATCTTTTATGTTTAATTGATACAAGAGCAGTTTATTTATCAAACACTTCTTACAATTTAATGCATTTTACAACTTCATCATTCAACTATTTTTTTTTATTCTTTCTAATAAGTCTTTTCTTCTCCCTATTTTCCATATCTTCAGCTGTAATGTCTTCAGATTCCTTCTTTATTTTATATTATTTTCCCTCTGACTGAGCTTTTAAGAGTGGAACCATCACTTCTGATTCTACCTAATTTTATTCTGCTTATTCTGCTTATTATTTTTATTACTATTCCAATCGTTATTATTCTTCTTCCATAAGTTTTTAGGATTAACGTTAATGTTCTTACTGCAATTATAGATATAATAATAATTATTATTATTATTCATATTATTCGAAATTTAGCTCTAATAATGATGCCTCTTATTACTGTAAGTCTTCTTATTTTTATTATAATGCATTCTGAGTAAGGAATTATAGTTTTTGTGTTTCAGAAATCAAATATTAATCTAATAATTACTATTATTATTATTAAATTAATAATTGTTCTTTCTTTAATTCTTCTTATATTTATAAATATTTCTAGAAGTGATATTATTGTTGCAATTATTATTACAATAGTATTTCTTATTCATATTTTTGTTATTCCCATTCCAAAATTTATTGTTTTTCTTCCTATGATTCTTGTTGTTATGAATCCTATTGCTATTGTTCCTGTTATTCTTATTATTCCTATTATTTTTATTATTCCTATTATTACTATTGTTATTCTTATTACTATTGCTATTTTTTTTCTTATTATTATTGTTTCTATTATTATTCCTATTATTATTATTCTTATTATTATTCTTATTATTATTCTTATTACTATTCTTATTATTATTCTTATTATTATTATTATTATTATTATTATTACTATTGCTATTCTTATTATTATTCTTATTATTCCTATTGCTATTATTATTATTATTCTTATTATTCCTATTGCTATTATTATTCTTATGATTATTATTTTGGTTAATCTTACTCCTAAGTTTATAAAGGCTCCTATTTAGAATCTTACTCTGATTATTATTCTTATTTTATCTCAATAGGGTTCTTTTCTATATAGTCTTAAAGTAGATCAGCAAAGATAAGTTTTTTGTTTTATTCTATTAGACTTGCATATTCTTCTGGAATCCAAAATTCAAATAAATCTTTATATTGAACTTATGTTTCATCATTTAAGAATTTTATAAAGGTGTCATAATATCCTTCATTATAATGCTCAAGATCATCAAAGCTAGGCTTTTTCTAAAGAATTTATTTAAAAATAGGGGAGATGAAATAAACAGGTAAAAGCAATCCATCGTAAATACTTTTAGCAACTATTTTGCCTAATAGTTTATAATGATTCAAATCCTCTTATGCTTTTTTATTTGGATTAATTTTGTAAAATCTTTTAGGTGTTAATTCGAATTTATCTGTTTAAAGGATATCTTTAACAAGATTAGTCATCCACTCCTTTCTAATGCCACCTTCATCCTAACCTTTTTCTCCTTGATATCTTATTTTAATATCGCATTTTCTAAACTTCGCCTTATCAATATTAATAACCTTTTCCAACGATTGTTATAGCCTTGTTTCTCTAACAACATTTATTTCAATAGTTTCATTTTATCTACCTCTTGATCGAGTATTTGATTTTTCACTTATTTTCAAAGCCTCTAAATCTAATTCAAATAAGTGCTTTTTATTCTCGAAAGAAATTATTTGACTCATTTTAAAGAAAACAAAAGCCAAAGGATCTGTCTCTTTGAATAATTTGATGAGATTTGAATTCTAATTTTACTTGTGGTCTATAGTAACCTACTGAAGCCTTTATGAAATCAAATGATTAATGAGTCGTTTACCATTAATACAAAGATAAGTGAATAGTTCATCTATTTTCATTTACATTTCGTTTTCATTTCTTACTGCAGAAAATGAACGCTTCAAATGAATGTTCTGAGTTTATAATAAGCCAAATTACAATGAGTTAGTGGCAGATCCACTTGCATTTCGCTCAAAAAAGTTAGGATCAGAAGAACCTGAAATAAGGGAATCTGAATTATTTGAATCGTCATGTACATTTTAGTAAAGCCTTAAGAAACACTCTAAAAGAGGGTAAAGTTTTTTCTATAACAATTCTAATGATCTCTGACCTTTACAATTGAAAATCAATAATAATGTTTCCACTACGTTAAGCCACAAATGATGAGTTTATCTTGTTTACAATATATTAATGAATTATTTTCTAATATCTTTCTTAGATAAAATGTCAACTTCTTATGAGTCATCTACATTTTTACCTTGTTAATGCAATTTATATTTCTTTTTATCTAATTAAATTTGTTATCTAGTTTATTATGAACTTGGTTTATTTGCAGATTATTTTTATTAATCTGATATACTTAAGCTAATATTCAAAAACCCTGTTATTGCTATAAAACATCTTTGAATGATACTAGGATCTGGTGTTTTTTAATTAAGTTCTCTGATTATTTCATTTTCTTATTGAGACAACTACTATTATCTTTCAGGACCATGCTCGGCCACCTTTTCTAATTAGCTTGTGATTTCTCTAAGTTATTTTCTTTTTCTATCCAACTCATAATTGAATATCTTTGATTGCTATATTATATATTTTGTCAATTCATTTATAGCATGTTCTATTTTTAATCTATCATTTGCATATGTATTAAGTATGTTAATAATTTCAGTAGAATTGCAATCTCTAAGTAAATGGTTATTCAGAATTTTGCACAATGCGGTAATTATATCGATTTCTACATGTGATATCTTTGCACTCACTTTTCTCTCTCTTTTTTATTATTTCGAGTCTGATTCATCTAACTCCTCAATATTATTTAAGAATTTTTCTTCAGCTTATTATGGCTGCTATTCTTGTATCAAATTTTATTATTGATTCTGATTCTATTGTTATTCTTATTACTGCTGATTTTATTATTACTGTCTTGATTATATAATATTATCGTAAAACTGTTTAAGGTATTATTAATATGATTAAGATTAATCCTATTAATTTTCATTCATTTTAAAGAACTTATCATAAAATTGTCTAACTTGTTATGCTCCTGATTATTGCAAAATTTATGATTAATTTTGACGTTATTATTAGAATTATTATAATGATTATTGTTGTTATTAAAGTATTGATATAGAGGGTATCGGAGGATGATTTTAAGGGAGTGTTTAAGGTAGTAAAGGTTAGGGAGGTTGTGGCATTGAAAATATAGATGTATTTTATAGAATAAATCTTTACTATTATTATTATTACTATTGTTATAATTATTGTTAATATTATTGTTATTATTATTATTATTATTATTATTATTATTATTATTATTATTATTATTATTATTATTATTATTATTATTATTATTATTGTTATTATTATAGTTCATGTTATCTAAATGAAAAAGGCTATTTACTAAAGTAAGATATTGGCTCCCATTAATCATATTAGTTATCAGAATATCTATCTCCAAATGTTTTGAAGATCATTTCTTCAAAATTTACGTCTTACTCATGTTTATTGAGTTAAGAGACAAGATCAAATAATTTATGATTGGGTTCATCTTGGTTATTATTTGTAAAGATTGTGGCTTATCTTCTCTATATTTTTGATAAATAATCTTCATCATGCTTTCTATTCTTATCCTTGGGATCTTCAGTAATCACTATTAATGAACCTCTGATGATTTATAGCAAGTAAGACAAATGCATTCCAGTTTAGCTAGCTAATAATGGTGTCAAGAGTATGTCTAAAGATAAAATTAATTATACTTTTTTCTAAAGGTATATAAGATTCTGGATTATGAAATAGTTTCATAAATGAAATATTTTTCTCACAATAGGTGTTGAGTTAGTTAATTAAGAAGACTAAAGGATTCTCAGGATCCTCATCTTGAGGTTATTCATCTACATTTTCTTCTTCCTCAATCACAAATTGTTCTTTAATTTCTTAGACCTTGGCCAGATTAGCTTTTTCTCTTCTATTCAAGATGGGACTCACCTATAATTATTCAGATAACAAATCTCTAAGAATAGTGGAAGGGATTTTTTGACTTACAAGATACAAGATTCTCAAAGTTAAATCTAAATTGTGTTTTTGTTCCTAAAATAATAGTAATAGCTAAATTAATAATTTAAATCCAAGTCGGGGACATTTACAAATCTATCTGAATAAGTTAAAGGGAAACTGAGGGAAATTATTTGCATCTAAGAGTAGATTTATGAAAATTTCAAGAACCAAATTATCATAGGTGAATAGTTGCTATGGATCAGGTTAAGCAAATTATCTTTTTGGAATTTACAAGATAATTGGTTGAATTATAAGATGTTCTTCAGGATGTAATAAACTTGATAGTTTGGCTTTGAGTAAGTTTTAATCTTGTAAATCATTTGGCATTCCATTCAAAACTACTCTGCTTTGGAGAATATTGCATGATATTTAACATAAAATTCTGTGTTATTGTTATTTTGATTCATTGATATTAATTGACAATGAATTTGCTTGGTAATCTTATTATAATTAATTAGGAGGCTAACCAAATTTAGAATAGAAGCAAATACTTGCCTAGACTTACAGGTTATTGAGTGTTCCATTCAAATAGTATGAGAGATATTATTGCATAAAATCATTTGATCTATTTCTATAATAATTTGAGGACAATAAAATCCTATTGATCTAATTAATATTTTCCACTGTGATTTTAAGTTGATTTTCATAAGATTTAGAAATCAAAGACTTCTTATTTTCAAAATATTCATTAGAGCTATAGTACAATCCTACAATAGAGGTGATCCACTATTTATAATCGCTGGAATTATATTAGATGCTTGCTTTTGTGATTTATAAGGGGGGTAAATTAAAAGTAATAGTCTGTGGATCAACTTTACAAAATAAGATATTAAGGTCTTTTTATGGGAAAATGTTTTATTGATTTTCACGTTAAACCCTGTCATCATCTCGATTCATGCTGTATTTAGACATGAAATCATTATTGTCATAATAATAGTAATCAGAACCCCAGGAATTAATATTCGAATAGTTAGCTTTGTATTTGATTTAATTATTATCTACTTAAAGAATATCTTAATCTGAATCTGAATCACTCAAGTCTTCTTCTTATTACTTCTAGTTATTCTATCTTTGATTATTATAGTTTTTCCTCGATTAATAAAGAGGCCAAACTAATTCTTATTGGTGTTCATCTTTCAAAGTTTATTGAACTTGCTAATGAGAAATGAAATGCTATGCTGATCCTATGGTACTCTTAAAACCGGGATACAAAGAATAACAAATCAATTGATTTTTTAGACAATGCAAATAATGATATTTGAATGGATTGTCAGTAATACTCTATTGCAATCTGAACACTTCACCATATCTACCATATTGAATGTGATCATAGTATATTTATGATTACAAAAATGGTTCCAATGCTTTGGCTATGGTCTGTTGATATGTCTTAACAAATTACTTGTTTTCACAATTTTTAATTTTATTCAAGGTGTCAATCAATTAAGGAATTATGTTTAATTATGATCGTTGATCTGTTAAGATCATGCAGCAATTCTACATGGTTAAAGTCTAGGTGAATAAGGTTAATAGTTATAAAATGTGATAATATTTCTATATCATCTATTCCTAATTGATGTCTATTTACAATTCATTCAATAATAGTTGTAAAACCTCTTATGCAATAGTGACTCCATATCCAATAGACAACAAGTTTATGTCACTGATGTAGTTGTGCATAAAGTTAGCCAATTTATCTCCTCCCACCCATGTCAAATATTTGATTACAAATTCTATGAAAGTGATCTTTTTCTAATCAGTTTTTGAGTTAGACGGTAGAACAAATTAATATTGTCTTAGATATAATACCAATTAAGGAATCTTAATAATGAGCATTTCAATTATTCTCAATAGTTGATCCCAGCCATAAAGATAAATCCTATTGTCGTCCTTGTATTGATTACATTAGATTTTGAATATCTATTCTATCAAAATACAATTCTCTTCAAAAAATCTATCTATTGTTGTTTAAGCAATAATATTGACTAAATCAATGAAGTGTTCGTTCAATTATGGCTCTATCAATTATTCGACCTCGTATCTAATGATAATGTCAGTCTAAGGTTAAGCTTATAATTCTTTTTCTCTTTCCTTCAATAATCTCTCTTGTTCTTTTGTTAATTTCCCTGTAGGTTAAGGCAATGACTATTTTGGAGCATGAATTCTTTGTAATTCTGAAAATTTGTCAGTAATTGATAAACCTTATTGCTCTATTATCATATTATAGACTATTGGGTTATTAATTAAAACAGGATGGAATTATAATAAATATTATAATGGACATTCAATAAATTTTTAAGGGAATTGTATTTAGCTGAGATCTTCTGTATTTTTTAATTATTGAGCATGCCAATCGATATGTTCGTTGAGCATAACTTATTTCAAAATTTAGAAAACTAAATCATTAGTAGTTTTGCTATCAATCGCGACTAGATAGATTAAGTTTTCAAGAAACACTGGTTGAGATTCCTCATATTCTAAATGACTGCTATAAAATTTCAATTATAGTAGAGTGTCCAATAACGATTATTTTTAATTTGTTTACTTTTTGGTTAACATGCTGAACAATTTGCCTTGATTATGCAATCCAAAATTATTTAAGCATTGTAATAATAATGTGATCAATTGTTTATCAGAATTGAATCTTCTTTAAATGAGTTATCTTAATTAAATGTTATTTTGAGATTAATCTCTTTATTATTTTAATTATTAATTATTGCTAATTATTGTTTCTAATTCATCAAGGAAGTTCTAAGTTTATTATGAGTATTCCTATAATTCTAGATTGTTTGTGCAAACTTAAATTAAAAATTCTAGATATATAAGTATTTGATTCCAATATCTCTCAATTAATTAGTCATGCTTATTTTGCAGATTCAAGAAAAACTTGGTAAGGTACTTTTGTGCTTCTAACAATTCTTTACAGAATAATTTTAATGTGGTTTGCTTGGTTTCAAATAGCATATTAAGATTATTAGTTATTGTTTGTGCTTGTTGATAGATTTCTGTATAGGTCATTTCTGAAATTTTAAGTTGTTTCAATTGGTCCAACTCTAATTTTCCAATCTTTTTAAACTAATCGAAGATATCATTTGATAATGCAAAACCAATTGTAATCATAGATTGAAATTGGAGCACATACTTTGATTATGGTTCTTGATCTATTAAAGCCAAATTCGAATATAGTTTTTCATGTTCTTGAGGAGCGATCTATTGCAATAAATTGAGCCATTGTAATGCTTTCTAATATTGAATCATGGTAGCATTTAAATCTTAAGAAGATTTATCTTATTTTAAGGGATTCAAGATCATAAAAATATACTCAATAATCTTATTTATATGTTATGACCTCTTGGCAATTGTAAATAGATATTCCAACAAATTGCCACTTGATTTTTGATTATGTAAATTTTAATCTAATAGTTTACTAAGATTTTAATCTAATTTTGATTAGAAATCACCAATGAATCCCAAAAACCTTTCTGTTATATTTAATTAGGTATTTGCTAATGGGAAATTTTATATTAAAATTTTCATAAATTATTCTTAATCCAAAGCCTAGATTTCCTTCTGTTCTTTTTGTGTTTCAGTTTCTACATTTTATTATTATTGATCTTATTAGTCTTAAACCTATTGATTTTACTCTGCATTCTTCACTAATTCAAAAGGATCTTCTTGCTCTTCTTCATCATCAGATATTCTCTCATTGATCAACATATCAATGATCATAGTAGGTTCAGGAATTTCAATCCTTTGAATAGCTTTCTTGATTAATTGTTATTTGAATCCCATATCACAAATGTCATCGATCATGGCCTTGATTTCAGGTCGATCAAACAAAGATTTTTTCTATTCTTGTCTTCCATCAGTACCAGATAAAATTGTATTAATATCCTTATTTCCAATTATTTATTCTTTTGTCTCAGTTCCAGCTATCTTTCTCATATCCTAAACTTATAGATCTTTGATTGAATAAAATCTCTATATTAGTTGTTCCAACAGCGTCTTTAAACTACCTTCGCAATTATTGTAAAGAAGAAGATCAATCATTTAATTGACTATTGATGCCTAAGCTACAAAGATTTCATTGCATACAATATCCAATTATTAGGGATCCTGAATTAATTAATCTGACAATTGTATCTTATCGATTGAAATCTTCTTAAAAATCAATAGTTTGATAATGTTATCTATGTGTTGATGTATGGCTTCTATAAATCCAGGTAAAATCTTTCTAATAATTTCTTATTCTTTTGTTCCGTTAAATTATTACTGTCTTTAGATCTTATCCAAATGTTATAGAATCTCAACCAAAGACAAAAAGAAATTGCTATTTTGGAAACAGATTACAGCAAATTGTAATGGTTAGTACTGTTGTTCTAAACTCAAAAACAAATTCTAGAGGAATTTGAATGATTTTAACATATCTTACAAATAAGTTACAATTGAAACAATTTAAATTCCTTGAGCTTGTTTAAGTTATTGACACTTTTCTGAGAAATTCTAAAAGAACAACTAAGTTATTTCCCCATATTTCTTGACCACAAAATCCTTTTGTTCTGCATGCTATTACAATTTGCTTATCAAATCCAAACAGGATGATTGCAATGGAATCAAATTATCCTTACTAATTCTTCTCCTTATTTAAGAGTCCTCATCATAACTAGTCTGATGTTTCTGGACCTATTATTTAGCTGACATAAACATCATAATAGATTCATGGAAACCAGCATGTTGTGAGGATAGAAAATAGATTTCTAACAATTATGAAATCATTAGATGGGCATCTTAATTTTATCCCACACCCTAATTCACACACATCTTAATCAAATAATGTATCAAGTGGAAACGACTCAATATGTAGAATCCTCTGTAAGTTTAAGGAGATATGTGTTTGATGATTTTTCTAAAAAAGTATTTGTCACTCATATGGATGGATAAGGCATCATAATCCACTAATTTCCCAATATCGATTATCTTCTAGTCACCTATTACCATATAGTTTTAAGAGATTAAATCCAATTCCTTCCATAAAGAAGTATAAGGATTCAACTTATTTTTCTTACACAAAATGCCAACGTAGTGTTCAACATAGGTATCCTTATTTTTACTACCTATCAGAATTGGACTCATAATTATCTTCTCCAAGGCTTCTACGAATTTTTAATTCTTCAAAAGAGAGTTGAACAATATATCCTTTTATCTCTAAGCTTCCTCTAGTTGTAATTCTTCATATCCTTGGAATGATCGATATGAAGATTTCCTCTCTGGTTGTAATTGCATGAACAACTGTAATAATGCCTACAAGCTTTTTGAAGAACTATAAAAGGATTGTAGCTTATCTTAATTACTCACAATTTCCTCTATCTTATCTTTACTCAAATCCACCAATGATGATATCTGAACAAATGTGTTCTCTATCACCTTCTCTATTTACTTTTTTGCCAACATGCTTTGACTATACAGCATAATAATCTTCTTGGCAAAATCATCACTCACTGTTGGGTCATTTATTAACTCGACTGAAGGCAAATAACACTTGATAAATATCCTCTTAATCAAATTATCTTTTTCTTATTTATCTCCACTATTATTCGATTATTAAGTTAATGAAATTGCTTATTCATTAGTACTGATTGCAATCAACAAATTTATAATTGTTACTATTAATGGGGATGCTCTTGAGCATATCTTCAATAATTCAAAAATTTTGTCGATCAGAAGTTACAAACTATTATTTTCACAGAATTATCTTACTCTGGCAGGATTCTCTCCCATTGTTATAGCTAATAATGTAATCAAATAGGTGTATAATGTTTCATTGAGTTCTTGAGCTGCAAGTAGAGTACCTTCTAAAATTTTGTTTGACCAGATTTCAGTTAATAATTTGTGATATCGTTCAGGAACTGGTATCAGGAATTCGGACTATGCATTTTGAATCTACACTTAATCAAATTCTTGTTTATAGTATGTCACCAATTGATTTAATAATTGAATTGCTCTGATTTATAATTGAATTTGGGGCTTCTTAATACAATTCTTAAGGATCTCCATTAATCCCTAAATTATCTGACTTTCTAATTGATAATCCAATTGCTGGTTTTGGTTATTGGCAGGCAATTCAGTGATCAGATTGACAGAATAGGTTAAGATTGGATTTAAGATGTAATATGGCAATTTGGTTCCATCATCTTATACTAATGATTTTCTTATGATTTGAATAATGATGAAATTCCATTATGTATAGTTTGGTTATTTTTTAAACATCTATGTAAATTGTTGATCACACAATTATTAAAAGAACAATTATTTTAATTTATCATTTAATTCCATCTTACTATCATAGAAATTCCCTTCAGTGATTTTGAATTCTTTCTTCCACCAATTTAAAGTGTCTTGTATTCCTTATAATTCAAATAACCATAATTTATCCAAGAATGTGTTATGCTCATATAATTAAATTTGCTTTGATTTAATAAATTTGTAACTCTCCACCAAGGTATCTTCTAAAAATAAATCCTTTTCGCTAGCAATCTTCCTTATTAATAAAAATAGGAAATCCTTTTGATCTATCAACCTATTGGTGATGTCTGTCATAAATTTGGGATTGATTAACTGCAATTCTGAGAAAGTGCATTTAAAATGAAATATGAAATTTCTTAAGAACATCTTTTGCAGCAATTTTTCATCAATAGAATATTGACAAAGTAATCGGATGAAGATCTAATCAAATAGTATACTATCTTTTTAGACTTTAATTTCAGCTGCAATCTATAAACTTTGGTCCAATGGATTTTTGGTACAATCAAAGGGAATGTCTAAGATTACTGGTGGAGACTTGAGTATTTTTCTGATGTTGCTCAGCTCCAAATACCTTTGATAAATATTCATGTCTTCATTTGGGATGGTGATTTTGAGATTGTAATTGTCAGTAGAATATTAAAATAATTCCTGATATTCCTAATCTGACAAATTGTAGATATTCCTTTACAAAAATGCGCTAATATACATGAATCTTATAAAGACTTTCTCAAATTATTCAACTATGATTAATAATTTAATCAGTACTTTTAAATTTACAGGCTTTAGATGCATTCATTGATTCAATCAAATACTGCATGCATTGCACCAACTTATATATTTTTTATATTTCATAATCTGGATTGTGAAATATTAGAGTCAAAATATGTTCATAACTAAAAAACATGTCGACTTTAAATTATTTAAATAGAAATACGTATTTTTGAATTTGTTGACTTGAGTATGTAATCGCAACACAATAAACACAAATCCCAAATTTAAATAGAATCGGATTCACCCAGCAATTGAATGCAGAGGGTCTGGTCTTGGTCTTGAAATAAAGCAACTGCTGCTTCGAATATTGTGTCAATTGTTTCACAGATGATGCGTGTATACATGGGATCCTACAATTGTTTGCATTATGCAAAATCTTAAATTCTTTCTACAAGAGGCTTCTTGGTTGTTTCAATCCAAGAGTAATCAGTTGAATCGACATGCTTAGACTTCTTATATCTTCTAACCATGCTTTCATAGTAAGCTTAGGGAATTCGCATCTTTAATTTTAATTAATGAATAAATGCAATATTTTAAATATTTATATATAAATTAGGCATAAATAATTTATTTAAATAATTATGCTCAGATTAGTGAGCAGAGCGAGGTTCTGTGTAGCACAACGAAATTTCTTTTTTGTGCCTCCACTCTATCCAGAAAAGGAAGACTTGGCCTACAGACCCAAGATCACCTCCTATGATGATTCACAGAAGCAATTGCATGCTGTCTATAAGAAGAAATTGGCGAAAATCAAAACCAGAGTCACACAGTATCTAAATTAGTTAACCTTAGACGAGTGAGAGACATGCAACCTAAATAGGATAACAAATTGGAAATGACTGAAAAGGATGGCTAAAATCTACTATAAAATGTATTGAAGCATGTCTACATTGATGAAGAGACCAATTGTCCTTTAGGATTATTCTTTGATGACTTTGTTTATGATATAAAATTGAAAAGAGGACAATAATATGAAGCAGAGTATAATCGTAAAGTTCAAGGATTGTTATCTTAGATGGTACTTGTATAATGTTTAGTATATAGAGAGTTATGTCAGAAACTGAACTTCTACGAACATCTCAAGATTTGTTGGTGAAAAGTGAAACACCTGAATATATAGCCAAAGCTAGAAAGGTTGTTTTTGATAGATTTTTAGAAGGAATAAAAAAATTACCAGAGGAAGATAGAAAGACAATCTTAGGCGATGATGCTTAAGATTTTGATAAGAAAATTAATGACGAAGCAATTCTAAATAAATACGTCGATACTAATTCTGTGAAAGCAGTAGCTGAAGAGATGGCAAGAGAAAATTTGTAAAAGGATTTAGAAGATTTTTAAATTTATGACCCTAAATATAATGATAAAAATCAATAACTCACTTTTGGAAAGGCCTATCTAAAAGATCTTGAATTCTATGAATCTGGATGCACCGTCGAAGAAATATCAGATGACGAGCGATTATTAAAAATGAGATACATCAGACCCTCTGATGGTCAAGAAGCTTTATAAACTGAATAGACAATTATAGATAAGGTTAATTTAAATTTTGTTAAACGAGCATATTTGAAAAGATTAGCCAATAAATAATAAGAACCTAAAGAATCAAGAAAGTAAATAAATGCTAAAGATCAATAAAATTGGGAATTCAAATAAATACATAAATACCTCAAGAATCTAGATACTTAATCTTTGTAACTTCAAATGAAAGCCAAGAAAGTTAATTAAAGAATCGTAGATCCTGTCAAATTATAGGATATTGTTGACAATATTGACTTTTTGTTATTAGGTGCACCTAAATTCATAAAGGATTTGTATAATGATCCAAAAAATAAGATTAAGGGGTACGAATCTGTGTTTTAAGATGTCGAGAAGAATAAAGGACAAAGTCTGTTTTGGAAAGATTTTGGGTCTTCATTTTAGACTATCTTCCCTAAAGTCAAGCTCAACAAATAGCAAGATACCTTTGTGGACATCAAGAAACAACCCTATAATAGACAGTATTGAATTATTATATGTTAGTGTTAAGGAATTCTTTGAGGAGAAGGTAGATGAAGTGAAAAAAGATGAGTATCAATTTTCAGTTGAATTATACAAAGAATTCCAACAGCCAAGCAATTTGGAATTCTTCCACCATTATTTAACAAATATATTCAAATTAAATAGAGAATAAATTAATGATGGATTGTAAGCTTTTAGTGACAACATAAATCCATATACTTATGAAGTACCAAGCACAGCTATGATGGCTGATGATGTAGATCCAGATTTTGAGGATGTAGTTGAAGAAGAAGTTAAGATTGAGGATTTCAAGGAGAAGAGTGCAATCTAAATTGATTAATTAATAGAAAAAGATTATAGTGAATCTTCTCTACTTTATTATGTGGGAAGAGGAAGAAGAAAGTCATCAATTTGTTATGTGTAACTAAAGAAAGGAGTAGGAGAAGTGACTGTAAATGGTAAGAACTTAATCAATTACTTTACTCATCCAATATACAGAAGAACAGCCTTGAGAGTATTAGAATTGGCTCATCTTTCATGTTTAGTAGATGTGAATGTGTAATAATCTTATTGTAAACATTAGTGTAATCAGAGGAGGTAGTTAGTCAGCATAATCTCAATGCATCTGCTCAGCTTTGAGTAGAGCCATTGTTAAAATGTGTCCAAGTATCAAGAAAATATTCAGAAAGTTACTGTTAACCAGAACTGACAGTAGATAAGTGGAAAGAAAGAAGCTTGGTTTGTATAAGGCCAGAAAGAAGTATCCTTATAGTAGAAGATGAGATGTTATATTTTTATCTATATAATTGTATATTAACATTCAAATATCATCATCGACATCATCACCATCTTCCATGCCGAACTCTTCAAATTTCTTTTAGACTACCATGTCCATTTTGAATTCATCTTAAGCATGTTAGTGTTACTGTTAATGAATCTATTAACCAACTGGTTCTTGCTCATCTTCATCTTCGTCATCATCTTCATAATCAAACGAAACTGAAACATATAAAATAGCTGCTATTCCAGTATAGTTGTTCAGTTGTTTTCCAGAAGGATGTAAACTAGAGAAGATAAACACTTCTCCACCCTTGTTCTTGATCTCTTCAATCACTTTCAGCCATTATCTCCTTACTTTTGGATCTTTGGCTCTTGCCACTTTATCACTTATTAATAGAGTCTGAATTGCACCAAGACTATGAGCAAATTCAACATCTTTCTTTCCATAAGCAACTTTAGTTATATCTATTCGAAGTTACTCAAAGAACTTCTCCAAGATCATCACTTCTTGCATAGCTCTAAATATTTTTCGAATATTTTACTTTGTATTTTCTAATCTTTACTAAACCTATTGATCCTATAGAATTTCCATTAAACTGTTCAAATAGCCTGAACTTGATCTTACTAGAAAGATCTTATCTAACATTTTCTATTTTCCCTTATACTTCTCCTCCTTTTAAAATATATTTCTCAGAAACTAATAGAAATCATCCTTCACATATCTATATGATATTCATTACTATTACCCTGGAGATGCCACAATCAAACATTTTACTTATTCAAATAATGAATCTTATTCCAAGGCTGCTAAACATGCTTTAAAAAACTCTTCCATTGCCTTCTCTCTTTACTCATTAGCACTTCTCTTCTTTGTTATCTATTTCTCTACTTTTTACTTCAATCTAGTAGTAGCTGATCCTATCAAACATAAGTGACCTACTCCTTCCTCCATTATGAATGCTGCCACCTCTGATAAAGTTTACTATTGTTTGATCTAATCCAAGATGGCATAATGAAATCTATCCCAATTTTCTTTGTATATTACGATTTTCTAATTCAATTCAACTTCGTAGGTATGAAATTAGCCCAAAGATAACCAATGAGATTCTTAGCAATTTCTGCCCTTTATTGATAGCAATAGATATTGATCTGCCCAATAATTAATTTCGTGAACCTTTAAAAATACAAATATCCTTCTTTTCTCAGAAACCTTAGTACCAGTTTAACCTAATCAATCATATCTATAATTACTTTCTTTCACTATCTTTCTGTGTGTGCTTGTCTTTATTATATCTCCAACAGACAATAGATTATACAAATGCCAAAAGTCATCATCTTCTTCAGGCACTACTTTTATGAATCCAACTCCCTTTATTATTTTCTTGCTTAAAATTTTCATTAAAAATTAATTTCTTTATTAAATTCTGTAGAATTATTTAAAATATGAACTAAAATAATTAACTTCAAGATGAGATATCTAAGGAACTCTTAACAATTAAATAAGACATTGAACTCAAAGTTCCTGAATTTATCAGACAAGGTTGTCTTGAATTGAAAGTTGACTAAATTTCAACGTAAAAAAAGCAAGATATCATTAAGTGTCTAGGTGGTAATAAATATAAATAGGATAAACAATTCATCCCAAAATTAACTGAATGTTTACTCAGTCATCTACTTAGAATGAAGAAATGCAGTTTATAATCCACTAATATTAATCCAACAAGACCTATATATTTAGGATAATTGATTACAATCACAATGTTTTATTATGAAGACAAGATCATCAAATCTTACTCAATTTTAGAAGAACTAACAAAATTCATTAATAAATAAATTCATATCTATTACGAAGGCATTCGTGACAAATTAAAACTTATTAAAGATAAAGAACAACAATTATTAAATTAAATGAGAAATTCTCAAACAAATAATGATAAATAAAATGAAACGCAATAAGATATTAATTTTCTAAAATGCTATTGTCACTCGCAGCCAGGTTTATATGTTTAAATTAAGGCTAAATTAAATAGTTCTAAAGTTCTCAAATGTAAAATCTGCTCATAGAATTTTCATGGATTTTGTTTACAAATTAATCATGATATTCAAGACTTCATTTGTCCGTATTGTACACTTGTTATGTTAAATCCTTAAAATAAAGTGATAGATTAAATAGTTTAATCTACATTTCAGTAGTTTCTTCAATTCAAAAACGAAAAACATTTTTTATTCCATTGTCCAGTTAAGTACAAAGGGTCTCAATTAGAGATTAGATGCTTAAGAATAGACGGCAAGGATGGATTGAATGAAATCACTTGGCCTGATTATGGGGAATTATAGATGAATGGTGTCAAACTGGCTGAGTTTAAACCTTTGAGCATCAATTATAGTGTTAAGAAACGCAAGGATGATTCCATCAATATCACTAATTATATCAAACATAATGAATAAAATCGAATTACTTTGATTGAGTATAAATCTAATGAGGAATTGAAAAAATAATTTAGAATATAACATTAATGTATTTATTTTATAGGTATATTTTCCATAAATTAATTGAATGCCAAAGAATTCTTATTAGATATTAAACAATATCATAAAAACTATTTAAGTATTGAAGATTCATTCAAATTATTCAAATAAGAATGCTCTACCAACAAGGATGTCAAAATAAAATCAATAAGAATCAGTCTATTGTGTCCTATCACTTTATAATTAATTAATATTCCAGCCAGAGGCAGATTTTGTAATCATCTACAGTGTTTCGATTTGGAGAACTTTATCACTGCAATTGATGATTAAAAAGACAAAAAGATTTGGAAATGTCCTATTTGTAAATTGAAGTGTTTCAAATTCTTAATTGATGACTATTAACAAGTGATTTTAGAATTGATTTCAGAAAATAGCTTATCAAACAAGGAAGTTGAATTTAACGAGAATGGAGAGATCACGGATTTGGTTCTGAGAGAATTATGTAATCAACGTCTTAAGAATCAATATTAAATAAATGATAGAATAAAGAAGCATATTAAAACTGACTGAATTTATAATGAAATCAAATATCTTAATAATCGATAAGTTCATCATTAGTACCTTCTTCTTGTTACTCTTTTTTGAAACAGTTTTCCTACTCAATCTACAAAATTATTTGATTGATATTCTCGATAGCCTATTCTTCCTTCAGTAGTATAAGAGGCTGTTGTTTGTGATTTTATAGAATGGATTCTATTTCGTTTTTGAATTCACTGATATCTCTCAACACTAAATATTTAAAAGTTATACTCAAATTGCTGTTGTTGTTGGGATTGATATCATCTTCGAATTCGTTTGATTTTGAACTGTCTAGTATAGATTGGATTTCCCTTGATTCAAAGGTCGATTCTGTTGAACCAGGTATGTGATTTTGAAAATCCTACTACATTGTGATTTCATCGAAATTCTCTGAAAATCCATTGTCTTTCTGGTTGGGTTTAATAAACCATAGAGATCTAAACTCCAATTCATAGATTAAAGTTGAAGTTTTATTTAATATGACCTTCCTGCTGGTTTGGTTAAAGCACAAATGATTTGTTACGTTGAATTGTGGTGAGAGTATCTTATTTATAACTTATTCGATTGTAAAAGCTAAGGGTACAACCTTTGTTATATAAGTAAACGAATCATTTTCATTTTAAATCAAGAACTCCATTTATGTCATGTCTACAGGTATTACAAGACCCTTTGGCAAATCTTAAATGTCGTGTTGCGATAGAAATGTAAAGTCATGAATAGTGCTTTTTCTGATCTCATTTATTTCTATGGTGTATAGAGGTATGCATGGCCCTATAAAAGTATTATAATAATAAAAACCTCCTTTAACATGTTTCATTAGGAAATTCCACAATTCTAAGCACACGAAATGAACCTAATAGCGCTTATCAACTTTGAGAACTTGCTCTTACGAATTTAATTATATTATTTGAGGATCAATGTTGAACTCTATTTTGAAATTTGCAATCAAACCTTTTAATTGTATCGATTCTTCCTAACAAATGCTATAAAGTGTATTCATTGAGTTACCATAGAGAATAGTTATCAATTTAAGTGAAATTAGAATCGCGACAAAATAATTCCTCAGAAAATTACTCGAACCTATAAATTGTATTTTTATACTAGATACCCTTTAAGATTAACAGCGAATAATTGAGAACTCGAGAGATTATTCTAAATTTCAAGAAATTTCTCCAATAAACTCATTGTATTTTATATTATTATTTTTACTATACTTTATCAATCGAATAAGCCACCCATATCAACATCTTCTTCAGGTTCTTCTGCTTTAGCTGGGGCTTATTAAGCAGGTTTATCCTCAACTTTGGCAGCAACAGGGGCTGAGGTTGGAGCTGGAGCGTTGGATTGTTTGATTTGATCAAAAATAAATCCTGATTACAATCCAATGGCAGCCAATTCCTTGAAAGCATTAGCCAAAACGTGTGGAGCTGATGCTTCATTCACCCAACCTAAAAATATGAATATATCAAAATACCATTAGCCAATGAGATTGCAGAAATGTTTGTCACATTCTTTTAGAATTTAGCAAGAACATCATTCAAATTAACGGATACTTATTATTTATTCAAAATAGATCCATTGTCATAACAGGACAACACTTCCATTCCATATAAAAATGGCTTCTTTCCCAATTTTTATAATAAAACAGCTTATGATTAACCAACTTTTTATCCTGTTTTCAAAACCACAAAGTCCTTGGTAATTTAGATTTATCCTTTTTCGATTTTGGTTGGTATTTGTAATGCATGGAAGAATTGAATTGAAGCTGGGTCCATACCAGTTGGTCCAGGTGGTATAACAACATCAATTGGGGCAACAGCACCAACTCTTGCTGGTGTTTCAACCTTATTTTCTTCAATGACAGATTTAAGATCAAAGACAGCGGTGTCAGTGAAAATAAATCCTACTTTGCCAGCTACTTAATTCTTCAAGACATCTAATTCTTTAATTGCAGCTCCAAACTTCTTTAATTCTTCATAATATTCATGGCCTTCTGGTAAATCTTACACTCTTGTTGCCAAAACCTTCTTAAATAATGTCTATATATAGAATTGCTTCATTACATTCTTTCCGATCACGAGAAGAGCATTTCTTTTAGCCAAAATTCTTCTAATGTCTTACACTTATTTGGATCCAACATTAGCCAATCCAACGATAATCACTTAAGTGTATTTTGATAACAACTCATAGATCTTTCTAATAGCAATTCACAAATGAAATACTTGAATTAAGCAGGCTTTTTATCCTTTGTTTCCTTCTTTCCCATTAATATTTAAAAATAAGATATTCTTTTTTTTTTATAAACAATTCAAGTTTTATAAACTTTTATATTTCCCACTCTGTATCTACAGAGCTATAATAAAATCAAGTGATTTTTAGCCTACTCTGAAAAATTTTATCTTGATTTGATTAATTTTTAAAATTTTAAGAAATGAGATGAATCATTTAATTGTTATCTATATTTGTATAATATCAATCTAAGTGTCCTGTCATTAAATCGTAAGTATGCATCAACCCAAAAATGATAAACACAATTCCTCCAACCAAATTAACGGTCTTTTCAGAGATTTAGTTAGCTAAGAGTTTTCCTCCAAGTATAGCTATTGTTGTACACATTAGATGGCCTAAGCTGCATCCTAGAAACACGATATCTGTATCTTAAACAGCAGATAAACTTATGGTAGTAATTTAACTTCTATCACCCCATTCTCCCAAAAAGGTCATGATAAATGCTTACCATATAATTTATTGAATAGGCACTACAGCTGACAAATCTGGATCTATCTACATAGATTATTACTTGATTTTTGTCCTTCTGAGGGATTTTCAGGATCAATAATTTTGTGGCTACTCAGTAATTTTTTGTCCAATTCTTCAAGCTCCATTTCTACTTATTTCAATTCTTCTTTATCCCCGTCATTCTCCATATGATACCAATCGAAGAGTAATTTAGCTCCAAAGAAGTAAAATATAATCGTCACGACTATTGCAGTATAAAAGCGGGGCAAGAGAGTTGGAACTATTATACCGAAAGCACAACTGATTCCTGTCATTAAGACTAGGGCTGCTGTTGCTCCAGCAAAAACAGCTAGTCTATTAAACTTCATTGACAAAATTGCTGCTAAGAAGAAAGTCTATTTTTATCTCAAAATATAGATATACTTTGTCACCAATTTCAGAAACTAACATTGATCCTATTGACTATGTAAGAATTTTCAGATGTTTTTCCCCTGATTCTTTACAATAGCCTATATACAACAAGCATAACAATGTAAATGTTCTCAAGGACATAATATATGATTAAATATATTTAATTCATTTTTGCTATTTTTCTAATAAATCATTATACGGGGAAAGTATACGCTTTAATTCCTGACCAAGTTATTTTAATGACACAATATTTGCTTTGATATTACAGTAAAATATCAAAATTGAATGGGTCCAAATTTCGAAATAGAGAATCCATTCACTAAGATTACAAAGCATTTAATACTCATAAACTAATGTGATTTGCTTAGTTTCAGAATCTGAGAGTTTTCTTAAATTTTCATTGCATTATTGAATAGCCACCACATACATCAATGATTATGCTCCTGTTTTCAACTTGCTATTTTCATTTTAGAATGCGGCTATAATTCTAAGTTTCTCTATATTTCTTACTCTATTCCTTCCTTATCCATTAAGACAATTCCTTCTACGAACGGGTTGTTCTATAGAAACTTTTATAGCACAGGATTATTTTACATTTTATTAAAATATATATTATTGAATATTTTATGCATTAATATCCAAAAGACTCCAATTTATTACGCCTAAACAATCACAACACTGAGTTTGTCTTCAAATCCAAAGACAAAGAGGAACCCTTTGTATCTTATTCCCTTATTCAATTAAATAGAGTTATTCAGCCAGATGCAATGGAACCAATCAATAATTTGCTGCCTAAGCCAAATTTAAATACATCACTCCCAGGTTCAGCTTAATCAATACTTTTGCTAATGATTCAACTTACAGCATTTTCGCCACTTACAAACTTGATGAAACTATCAAACTATTTGTCAAATCTCCCAATGTTGTTGATGTTCTCCAATAATTTAATGCAGGATTCAAACTGACTCTAGAGAAACAGTATTAATTCTATTGTGAATACAACAAAACGCAAAAGTCATCTGATTTCAATTTCTTTGCTAGAAAAAAATACTTATGGAATGATTGGAAGATGAAAACAATCCTTGAAATGTGTTTCAAAAATAAGTAATTATAATTCTCGTAATTCTGTCAATTTGCAGAAAGTGGAGATAGAAAAATCAAATTTTGCTAGTAATCTATTATGTTTCTAATAACTTAGTTAATAAAATGAATCAAGCATGATGATTTAATCACCTTTCAAAGAAAACACTCAATTGGCATTCAAAATCAATAGAACTTATAAATTAAACAAATATACTACTTCTTTAAATTTTGGATTGAGACACAAGGTTGATGAAAATCTATTCCTGATTACTAAAGTATTAGTTTCACATTTAGATTTAGTTCAACCAAAATGGATTCGGGATTATTGGAATTTCAGGAAAATATAATAGAATGAAATACTAAGTTTCAAATAAGTTGCAATTTTCATAAAACACTGATCAACTATTCCCACTGTAATTCAAATTTGAAGTAGAAGTTTGAGGATTTTGTTTACAAATATTTATAAATATTCTTATAATTTTTATCAATGAATAAATAGATCAAAGACTTTTTGATTCAATAAGAAATATTAGCAAACTAAAAGCGAGTCTATCATAATGCTCTCAAACTAAACCCAGAAAAAGGTATACATTTCCAGAAATTAATTTACAGGCGAAAGTGGATAATGTGTGTGTTAAATAATTGCAAAGCCTCCGATAATCCCTAATATTCTTTAGAATTTCAAGAAAATTTATTCGGTTTAAAGTAGAAATGTCATTCAATACCTTGAATTCGTAGAGTCAGAAAATAATTACTATATATTCATGGAATAACTAAATTAAGGGACTTTAGATGATATTATGAATACATCAAATATAAATGAAGATAAAGCGAAATGTTATTTTAGAGAAATCTTAAATGGATTAAAATGTAAGATAAAAAAGCATATTTAGCCTTGCATGAAAATAAGATTACTTTTGTAGATCTTAGTCCTAAGAACATTTTTAAAAGCAACGACTCAATTAAAATAGGACAGATCAACATCTGTTCTGATTAACTAGCAAATATGTAAACTGAAGAGGATTTCAAAAAATTTGGAATTGTCAAAGAAATAATTCCACCTGAAATTCTACAAAATTAAACAATTTTTTCTATGGCCTCTGATTTATACACTGCAAGTGTTCTCTACTTTAAAATGATATTCAAGAGATTCCCATTTAATGGTGAAACAAAAACCGAATTGATTGAAAAAATCAAATAAAATAACATAGTAAATAGAATTATCATAATAGGATTTCACTTGCCAAGATCAAGCTGTAAGCATGGAAACAATTGATTTTCTCAAATTAACTCTTAAGTATGAACCCAGTCAAAGATTAAATTGGTCATAAGTATACTCTCATCCTTTGTTGAAATTACTCAACATTGCCAATGATTATATTGTTTAGTCTACACTATTATCGATTTCCATCAATAAATTAATTACAAGATCAGATCTCGTAACAAAGACCTTTGATTGTGAAAAGAATAGATAGTTTTATTAAGAGATAGAATAAAATAATCAAGCTGTCAATAATAATATAGAAGAACCTGCTCAAAAAAGTGATAATGGTAAAATTTGAAATGATTTAATTGTATTTTAGCTTTGAATGAGGAATCTGAGTAATTTTCAAAATAATTATCCATCGTAAAAGATCTTTTTAAATCTCAACGAACAAATTTATTAAAGAAATAAGTAGACTATTACATTGAATAACGGTATTTTAGTTAGTTTATGATAGAAATATGTATTCGAGTCTATCAGCAACTCTAAGCTATGTAAGACTCTTTGATCAGGAATTTCAGTCATTTACCTTATAATTTGTAATCTTAAAGATTATTTATCTCATTTCACAATCATTAATTTAACAGATTGATGAGATTAAAAATGCTACCAAATTTGAACAATGTTTCAATCAAAATTTACAAGAATAATATGATAATTTTTAGAAAAAAATAGATGAAGAACACAAAATTATAGATTCGTAATTCTCTTAGATGTTGAGGTTATCCCAAACAAATCTAGAAAGAGCAAGGATGAAAGGAAATGTTGATTAGAAAATATCAGATATCATCAATAAAACTTCATAATATACTTTATTTGAACTATTGAGAGATTAGACAAAACTGTTTATTGCAAAAGTGCCTACATTTAATGTAATAAATTTAAAACAATTAGATAATCCAAAACGATCTCAAAACTTAATAAGAGATTATTATTTAAGTCTTATTTAGTCTAGCTTTAATTGTCTCATACCTTTTGAAATTGAGTCCTACATAAATTCTTTAAAAATCTCCCGTCGATTATCTAGAGGTAATAGCATTAATTGTAATTTTAGTATATTAGATAAGAACCAATCGAGACTATTTTAACAGAATGTAAATAAAAATAGCAAAGTATTGATTAATTATTTGAAAAAATATCAAAAGGCTAAATCAGACAATTTTGAGATTGTTAATTACTGAGAGAATTAGAATACATTATTAAAATCACATTTCTATTTGATTAAAACAAAAAAAATTACTTAAATTACTATCATAATCTTCCTCTTTCTCTATACTGTCGTAATTACGATTGCTTAAAAACATACTATTAAATTATTAAAGTGAGAAAAAGTTATTTATATTAAAGATTGGTTCTATGTTTTAATCTAAGAATCCAATATTTGAGTATTTGTGATTCGATATTTCTAATTATTAATCATTAATTGGGTAGTAGTTTATATCTGGTAAGGATAATGCTTTTTTAAATATATTCTTCATGAATTTTTCTAATGAATATATCAATAAGTTACTGAATTGTTTATTATTTATTGAAAAACAAAATTGTAACACAAATTTTTCTGCTTTCTTACCTGTTAGATAGGAATCTAATATACCTTGGATATATTTCTAATATTCAAGAATTTTCTTACTATCATTGTAATTTGCAACTTTTATGTTAATTCCTATTGAATGGAAAGTAGTTTTCTAATATTTTCCTCCATCTATTCTTAACTTCTTTTCAACTAAGAAAGTTATAAAAATAAAATTTGATGATCAGATTCTATTTATTAGTAATAATTCTAAAAATTTGTAGTTTAACTTCTTTTATGAATATTTGTATTGATTGAAATAATATTCTTATTAATGAATAGCTTTTACCCATTTTATAATTTATAGACTTAAAATCCATAAGAGTTTAAAGATCTCGATTTTAGCTATAACAATACCTTCGGAAACTAGCAAATTTTTTTGACTTATAATATTAGAATAGGATCTTTTAAACAAACTCTTTTTAATTTACTACAATGAATCCATTATTATCTTCATTCTTTCTAATGATATTTTATAATGATTAATTCTTAATATTTATTTAAAATACATCTAAAATTTGAATTAGAATTTTCATAAAGCTTCTATTTTCGTTTTTTGGTTAATTATTCATGGAATATTTATATTATTCAAACTTCAATAATAAAATTTATTATAAACAGAAAACAATACTTCAATATAATCAGCTTTTACTAGAATGGAACGCACTCTAGCTTACAAAATGGCAGCATATCCATTAAGCAATTAAATAACTGATTCTGCTTTTAAATTTGTCGTTATTTTCAGAGTTATCTTTTTGGAATGACTATGATGAAATAAACGAAATTGTAATGAAATATAGAGATAGATATTGTTAAATAGATTGATTCGCCAACACTAAATGAACTAATAGATTTTTTTAAATTAAATTAATTTATCTCATTTTATATTAATTTTGTATACAATAATATAAATATTTGATTTAAGTTGAGAATCCAGGTTAAATTTTTTTCCCTAGAATTTATTTGTTATGTATCAAACTGTGAACAATTGTTAATAGAATTTATACATAAAAATAGTCAATATTGCTTTTGCATAATTATTATTTTGTTAAAGTCTAAACTCTCTCTCAAAATACCTAAGATTTATTTCATAATATTTGAGATTAATGAAAAGAAGTTGTTTTAAATAATTTTTAAACATTTAATACATTTTATATACATTCATTTTTAGGCTTGCTTATCTAAAACTTAAAAATATGTTTATGTTAAGTTTAAACTTGTGTTTTAACCGCTTTTAATCTAATTAAATATTTTACTGCTATACTTCCTAAATGTAATTAGACATTCTCTAAATTAAAGTTTTTTCTTATTGATGCAAACGAGCAGCATCATGTTCTACTTACTCTTCACTTGCAACTGCTTTTTCTAATGTTCTTATTAACTCATCCTACTCTGATGATATACCTTCTAACTCTTTTTCTTATTTTTTGAGTTCGATTATTAAATTCTAAGTGTAATTAGAAGTTTAATCAATTTGATTTCTGATATTTTATAATTTGAATAATTGGTCAATTTGAGCATCAAGGATATCAACAATTTATTTTTGAGCATGAATAGTTTATTGGGTTTTGTCAATGTATTCTTTGATTTCTGATTGAGTATTATTTATTGGAGTGCTAATCATTAATTAATAAAATTAATAAAAATGTGTATTAATTTAAACAATTTAAAATCAACTAATAAAAGCATAAATTTCTAATTAAGAATTATAATCTCTAATTTGATTTATGTGATTTTAGCTAAGATTGACGTATAAAATATATGTGTAATTATTATCTTGGATAATGAAGAGGTCTGATTAATCAAATGATATTATTTATATATATGTATATAAATCAATCATCCCAGATAGTTTCAATATATTATTTTTATTATTCAGGTGTTAATTATAAAAAAGACTTTGGCTTATTATCTTCGTCGTAGAATAAATCTTGTAATTATCTTATAGAATTTTATTAGAAAATTGTAAGGTTTCTTGGTGTCAAGTAAGGTGTTTGATATAATGACCTAGAAATTCTAAAAGTCTAGACATTATTCTTCATCGTTGTCATCACATTAACAAATTAGATCATGATTCAAAATTAGAAATTTTTGACCTAATTTCTGTAAATGTTAAATGAATACATATAACTGAAGATTTGAGATGTGTAAAAAAGGAATTCAAAAAATTATAAATTTTTCTTCTTCTCTTTAATCCATTCTCTTTGCGATGATAAATACATTTTTTAATTATGCCCACTCTCATTTGAAGATGCTTGTGGATTTCCAATTATGTTTTGATTTCATTTTAAAGAGTCACTTAATACTTGAACAATGCCATCAATTTTTATTTGAGCTATTCATGTTCTTGTTGCAGTTCACTTCTCTTCTTAGTGTCTTCCTTCTTTGACTTTTTAATGGTTCGTTTCTCTGCCATGATTTATGTAAGATTCAGCGAACTCTGAGTAAAATGTGGATTAATAAAGACAGTAAAGCCACTTTCATCCTTTGTACTCTTAAAATTGTAAAGATTCATCTATTTAGTAAAGCTCTTATAAGATGTTTATTTGAAAATGTTGGGTAGGATGTCGCGAATCAATTGTACTCGATTAATAATTTTGATAGCATCTTTATCGACAGTCCATTGAATAATGTTACTTGCTTCACCAGACTATTTACAATTGAATATACCTCTAATAAATCGAATAATTTTTCGAGGAATAATTTTGGTTTTTATTTATCTTACATTTTAATTAATGAAAGTATTTGCAAAAGGCTTGAATTTTATGGGCTAATTGGGACAAGGCAATTTCAAAAGTCTAGAGCAGTTTGCACTCGTTCCTGATTTGTAAAACGTGGGAGTTAAATAACTGGAAGCCAACATGACATAATCATTTGCATTATTGTAAGATGGACAATTATTACATTGGGGTTGGCAATTAGACACAATGACTGAAAATAGAACACTCTCATTTTATAAGAGAAATCCCACTCTATGTTAATTATGGCAAGTATTATAATCAGAGTCAACATTAGAAATATTCTCCTCTTGGTACAATGTTATCGATGAGAGGTGGCATTGTTCAACCAGTTCTATTAAATAAGCCTATTATGGATGCTCCAATCAAATCATTTGCAGTCGGAGGCAGTTTTATTATAATACAGATGAATGATGGAGTATGTTATGGGATGGGAGAAAACTACAAAGGCTAGTTGGGGAATGGTGAATTAAAGTATTAATTTTAGTTTAAATAATTGTAATTGCCAACTAAAGATAAGGTGATTTAAGTAGCATGTGGTTATTAACACAGTTTGTTATTGACTGAAGGAGGAGTTGTGTATGGATCTGGCAAAAAAAATCATTATTAATTTACTGAAACAAGAAGGAACGACTAAGAATAGATTTATGGTATTGATTAAAAGTTAATAGTTGTTCTTAGTTGAATTTACATAGCATAGATAATTGATGGATATTGGCAATCAAAAGATCTAGAGGATTAGTTCTGGTGCTCATCACACTCTTTTGTAGGTTTCTGATAATAGAATTTATGCTTGTGGTTAAAATATGTATGGATAATGTGGAATGAATAATGAAATAGATAGAATAAAAGAACCTACAGAAGTATTTTTAGATCTACAACCTGATGAATCAATTTAATAGATTGTTTCAGGATAAGCTCACAATCTAGTATTAACTAGCAACAATAGACTAATATTTTTTGGTTGTCTATTGCACAATTAGATGGGAGTGAAGTCTAAATTTGATTTTGAGTTTAGTGGCTAAACTGAAATCAATTTACCACTTGATGCAGATGAGAAGATCGTTAAGATATATGCTAAATTTGATAGATCTGCGGTTTTAACAAGTAAAGGAGACTGCATTATTTGGGGGGGAGAAGACTTGAGATACATGGATGTCCCATATTATGAAACATACACTAGGTTGATTCCAGAATTGGGATTGGAAAATATTAAGATTAAGGATATTGCTTTGGGTTTTAGTCATATTATGGTTTTAACTGATTGATTGAGTAAAATAATTTATTATTCATTTTTATCATTTAATTATCTATTCTGAATTGATTTGTTGTGGTTATGCCTATGTTTATTGGATATTTGTAATCTTTTTAAGATTGGAGGTGGTTCTCCATTTGAATGCCCAATTTTTAATCATCATTATCGAACTCAATGAATAAGCATTATCTATATCTGCTTACGCGATCTCCATGTCAGTTTGCTCTTCTTTGTTTCTATATATTTTATGAGTGAGTACATTTCATCCCATAGATTCATATTCTAAGCATTCAACCATGGATGTTTGGCTATATCAGGTATCTTAGGTCTATCCTTAGGGTCTTTTTATAAGATAAATTGGAGAAACTCTTTGAGACCATCACTAATATCATTTCTTTCTGGGAATGTAATTCTAAGAATCTTTGAATTTTATACTGATTATGAGCGATATTGTGAAGTATATCAGGAATAGAGGAACCTGTAAACGGAACATCTAAATAGACGAATGCAAAAAATGTAATTCCCAAGGCCCAGATATCAGCAGCCTTACCAGAATAGCCATCTTTAACTTTATCCTTATCACAAGCTTCTGGGGGCATGAAGTAATAAGTCCCTTGAGTATTATCCAAGACGTCATTTTTACTGCCGACCATAGTGGAAACTCCAAAGTCAGCAATTTTAGCAGTTTTATTATCAGTCAAGAGAACATTCTATGGTTTTAGGTCTCTGTGTACCACTCCATTCTTGTGCACTAGATGATAGAATTGAAGGACTGTTACAATAATTGAGACCCTTGATACAATCACGAAATATCTAATTGAGTAATGGTTCATCAAGTACAACTGACTCATTGACCTAATAAAACTTGCATTCATCATCATCCCATTCGATCACTTGTCCTCCTTCAGCATACTCCAGGACTGATAATGAGACAAGTTAATACCCATGAATAGTTTATCGTTGTTTGGATTGTCAATGACTTCGAACAATTGTATTAAATTCTTGTGTCTGAGTTTCTTCATGATGGCAATTTCTCTTCTTACATCTTAGAGAGCATCCTTGATCACCATATCTAATTAAATAGTCAGTCCTACTTCCCTTAGCATCCTTAATATACTCTCTTTATCGTCGTAGTTTACTTTTCCTCATGATTTTAATAGCATATTTTTAGCCACTTGATCTTTTGAATGCCAATTTGACTTTGCCAAATGCTCCTTCTCCAAGGAATTCATCAAAAATGTAATCGTTAATCATTTTCACTCCCTTCCATTTAATAATTAATTTACATCTTCATTGGTACTCTTGACCAGTTTTTGGGTTTCCCTTACTTTCTTCTTCTTCTACAAAATCACATCAATAAGCTACTTAGGGTATTTTCAGTTTCTTAAGAGAGGTTTATTTCACATTTTAAGATTGAGGTTGAGCAGTTTCGCAGGGATGGACTTCTATTTATGCTGGTTCAGGTTGTACTCTTTTCGATTTCTCACATACACATCCCATTATTAATTTTATTAATCATGAATGACAATCCTGATTTCTCATTTGATCTGTTTGAATTCTAAGGCTTTTTGGGTCAAGGGTCCTTTGGGACTGTGTTGAAGGCCCTAAATAAGGAGACCCAACAATTGGTGGCAGTCAAAGTATTTGTCCATGTCCTAACTTATTCTAGGTAATGAAGAAGAAATCCCTGTTGCAATTGGAGTAACTATTGTAGGAGGCTCATATTTTGTAAGAGTTGCAACATCCCAACATTGTGAAGTTTTTTGGAGTACATGAGACTGAGTCCAGGATACTTATCGAAATGGAACTCATTTAGGGAGGTACATCTGATCAATCTATTCGTAGGCTCTTTAAGTTCCATCCCCAAGTGTTCCGAAGAGCAGATCAAATACATAATGTATTAAATATTCAATGCCTTACAATACATGCATAACAATAACATCGCCCATAGAGACCTCAAGCCTGAAAACATACTCGTCACTCATGATTTGAGCCTCGTCAAAGTAACAGATTTCGGCTTAAGCACAGGATACGCCTCCTTAATGACTAAACAATGTGGAACACTCATTTATATGGCACCTGAATAATTAAATAATAAGATATACAACAAGGCCATCGATATATGGGCTGCTGGAGTGATTATGTATCAACTGATCGTTGGATAACACCCTTATTATAAAAAGGGCTGTGATGTAAGTTAATCACAATTGCAGATGCATGAACAATGCAAAACGTATCTTAATGAGTAATTTTGACATAATTAATCTAGAGTATATAATATAGTCTATTTCGAAGGTTAACAGAAATCAATCCAACCAAAAGATACAGTGCCACTTAAGCATTGTTACATCCCTGGTTCAATTGCGGTAATGATGAACCATTAACCATGGAGGAGCAATTTCAAAAGTGGAAACAATCGCAAAAGTTACACAAATTCATTCTCACTCTAATGCTACTGAATAAGATGGGATACAAGAAATAGTTGAACGATAAGGAATTTTATAATGAAATGTCAAAGAAGATTAATCAAATCAAAAAGTAAGAATTCTTATTAGGCAATTATGATTAACTTTTTGCAGACTATTAGAAATCCTTGACTGAAGATCAGAAAAGCAAAATCTCATGTGTTTCCAATAAAATGGATTAAAATACTCGCATTGATCTGCACACTACTATAGATTCAACCAAGTAATCACATTCGACCATTCTGTAATCTTCCAAATTATTATTACCCTTCACTTCCAAATAGCCAATTAGAGTGGTCAACTTGAATCTGTAGAATCAAACACCTACTGTGATCGAAGACATAGAGTAGGAGCAAATGATGAAATTATCAGTTCACAGGAATAAAGAAAAACAAGAAAAGCCAATTATCAGATAATAATTAATAATTTAATCAACTAAACTAAATCAAACCACTGAAGATAATCAATAATTAATTTAAGATATTAAAATATCACATTAATAAAATAGTGAAAAACAATTAGAATAATCAACCACTCCAAGTCCAACCAAATCCCCACAAACACTGAAAAAAAGAAGAGTCAAAAAATAATAGTTAAAATAGTATTTGAATGAAGACATCATTTAAACCAATTATCAATAGATGCACAATGTAATCTAAGTCTCATAATAAGAGTACAACAACAATAACATTAGACAATAATCTCCGTTGACTAAAAATGCATTCAAAATACAATTGAAACCTTTAAATCATCTCCCTTCCATGGCTAGTTCTTAACATAATAATCCAAATCCCTCATTGCGTCCTCGAAATTAAAAGCATTCTGTGGATAGAGAATTCTATGCCCCTCCAATTTTAGATCTCAGCAATCTAGCCTTAGAATGCATGAGTCCCAAATAACGCCAGACTCGAGCAATCAGTTTGAGTAGTTAACGAAGAGTTTATGCTAATGAATTTCAGCCCTACAGAGTATTAGGAGTCATTGGGAGAAATAATCAGGATTCTTTTAATATAAAATGAAAATATATATATACAATTTTTATGTTTATGAGAATTTTATACCTGATAACTTTATCTTAATTATTTTATAGACCTAATATTGCATTATATAATAGGAAACTAGGATAATCAGTAGAAAAGGAGTTATTTTTTACATATTTAAATTTAATTTTATCTTCAAATATAGAATATCATTAAAAAGCTAATAGAATAATTAAGGAATGCATTACAATTTATATAATCGGCTGTATAAGTTTACTATTTATAATTATTTTGATTTAATATAATTCAATAATTTTATTAATCTATCCTGATGCATCATTATGTTAATATTGATCTTACTTAATATACCTATGGAAAGTAATTTAGTACTAAAAATGACAAAGCTGGACTTAGAATACCCAAATTTAAAAAATTGAACACTAACATCAGCAAAAAAAACTAATTAATAGTTAGTATTAAATACTATGAGTAGGCATTTTTGAAGAGAGTTTTCAAATTTGTAATTGTGAAATCGAGAATCGTTCATATCCCATAATCCAAGAGTTAAATCAATGCTATTTTGTATGTGATAATCATTAAAATGATTTAAGAAGTATCTTTTAGTTGACAATGTTGCATCGATAATCATCCCACACTTAGTTTATTTACCATATTTGATATAATCATTCTTCAATGAATTAGTACCTGAATATAATTTACTTAATTGATTTCCTGAATTGATCCATATTTTCTTATGTATGGATTCTAATGAGTCTTCTAATCCAGCATCTTAAATGATTTCCTCTAAAATGAATTTGCTTATTAAATATTACACCACATTTGTTCTATCAATACAGGACATGCAATTCACTCTGAAAACTCCCTTTTATTCAGAAATTAGCTTAGTGTTTTAATTAGCTATTTAATAATAGCCATATTATTCCAAGACTGAACTAATTTCATCTACCAATTTATTAAGATTGGCTCTTTCTTAATGAAAATCAAACCAAAAATATTAGATTTCTCTTCTCTGGAAAGACTCCAAGATTTATTAGAAATAATTTCCTAGTTTCTATTGTTTCCCTTTGCGATCAATTAAATTCAATATGAACATCTCTCTGTAATATGAGATTTGGGTAAAGAGATGTGCATTGCATAGTTCAATATTATTATCTGAATTGCCATCAATTTACTAGGTATATTTAATGTTAAATTTACAATACTGGGTTTTGGATTCAAATATGGTACTTAGGACCACTTGAAAGGTAGTGATCCTCTCACTTAAACAAAGGAGTATGTGGATTTGTTAATTTAATAGACATCCTCGATTTCAGTGTAATTGGTACAATTTCCCTGTTAATCACATCCTCTCTGGGTAAATCTTCGGCCTTGTCTTAAACATTCTCTTCTGACAATTTAACAAAATGTGAGTGTGGCATTGTTGTAGATTTGGACACATCCGTTGATTACATAAGTCTTATTTTCTATATCTTCCAAGTATTTGTGATTAATTGCAAATCGATTCCTATTCTTCTTAAGTTGTAAACTATGCGTAAGATTATAAGTCAAACTGTAATAGCTGGAGTCGTCACACACTATGGATTTGATCATGTCAATATAGACTTAATCGTTTTTGTGGATGACTTCGCTTTCTGATAAAGGATAGAAAACCAATTATTTAATCAAATAGATTTCATGTCCTAATAATTAACCAACACATTATGAATTAACAACGAGAATTAAGTATTTATTCACTTGCAATTACATTTTTCCAAAGATAGCAGCATTCGTATAATCAAGACTAAAATCTCCAATATAATTTTAAATTTCCTTCTGCATATAATATTAATAATAATGTTGTAGCAAATATACTAACAAATCCAATATAGATACAAATTATAATCACAATTTTGGACCTGCACTAATAACTTCTATTGTTGCTTTATCTTCATACTTTTTGAAATTGACCTAAAACTTTTAAGCTAATTCTAATAATTGTTTATCAAATTCATCTGGATTTCTAAATATATTAAATCAATATTATACTTCCATGTATTCCTTGGATTAAGAATCTCTGAAGGAATATTCTTGGCAGCCTTAGGAATTCTGAAGTTAAAAATAGGGAAGTTCTCAAATTCAGCATTTTTCAATTCTCCATTATGGATTAGATCTATTATAGCTCTAGTATATTTCAATGACATCCTCTATCCCACTCCATACTTTCCACCAGACCACCCTGTGTTAATTAACCACACTTTGGTATCATGCTTCTTGATTTTTTCAGCCAGCATATTAGCATAGAGAGTTGGATGTAATGCTAAAAAGGCTTCTCCAAAACAAGCAGAGAATGTGGCTTAGGGTTCTTTGACTCCAACCTCAGTTCCTGCAACTTTGGCAGTGTAACCAGAGATGAAATGATACATGGCTTATTCAGGTGTCAACATAGAGACTGGAGGTAAAACACCATATGCATCACAAGTCAAAAAGAATATGTTCTTTGGATGTCCTCCCTAAGCTGGAAACTTGGCTCCTGGTATGAATTCTAAGGGATAACTCACTCTAGTGTTTTCAGTGATTGAGATATTTGAGAAATCCACTTCCCTGGTCTCATTAGATAAGTATTCAATATTTTCTAAAACTGCTCCAAACTTTACGGCATTGAAAATCTCAGGTTCTTTTTCTTTAGAAAGATCAACACACTTAGCATAACAACCGCCTTCAATATTAAAAATTCCATGATCAGACCAAGCATGTTCATCATCTCCTATGAGATTTCTCTTGGGATCAGCACTCAATGTAGTTTTGCCTGTTCCACTCAATCCAAACAATAAAGTGACATCTCCATTCTCTCCTTCATTGGCTGAACTGTGTAATGTGAGGACTCCTTGCTTTGGAAATAGATAATGAGTAACTCCAAATACTCCCTTCTTCATTTCCCCAGCATATTGAGTGCCCAATATAACCATCTTTCTCTCTGTCAGATTCACAGCTACGCATCCTTCAGATGTAACTCCTTCTATAGGCTTCTCTATTATTTAAGGTCCTGCATTGAAGATGTAGAAATCAACGTCTCCGTTAAAGTCTTTTTTGAGCTCCTCTTCAGTTGGTCTGATTAACATATTCTTCATAAATAATGCATGGTATGGTCTTGTGCAAAATACTCTGATTCTTAATCTATGGTTAACATCCCATCCTGCATATCCATCGATAATGAACAACTAAAAATATACAAAAGCATTCATTACTCTTTCTCTGCTTCCCAAATACTCCAAAGCAATCTTCTCCACTTCCCCATAGGATTCTGGACTCAAAGCTATGTTCACATCTCCCCACCAGACATCTTTTTCTGTCCCTTAGTCTTTGATGATTCTTTTATCCTTAGGCACTCGTCTACATCATTATTATTAACTATTTACCCACACTTCTTGCCTGAATAAGCCACCAATGCTCCTGTGCTATTTATAGAATCTGGCCTAGTAGATGATCCGTCAGCTTATAACATAGAGAGTTAATAGATGAGTGGAACACTAGGATTTCTGTATACAGTAGCGTTGTTAAGTCCCCATCTCTGTAGCAGATTATGTGTTGCCAGGTCTTGATTCTGCATTATTTATGATTTTATTTATGACGACCCTTACTCTATATTTAGCACTCTTATATTACGCATTATACTATAAACCTTTTATTACGTAATTTAAGATACTATTAGAACCCATATTAAACTCAGCTTCTTTTTATTAATTATTATATTCAACAATCAATCATCAAACCCATATTTATATTATATCATTGTTATTCTCTTAATTGCATTTTTCCATTTTACCTTACTTTCCGATTTCATCATCTTCCACTTCATCTTCAAATTTAGGCTATGCTCATTCATAATTTGACTAATACTTAATAAGTAAAAGTAAAGAGCCAATATTCGTTTAATCATTAGATCGTTAAGTTTATAGTGATCAAGATACTTCTAAGAAAAGTCAATTAAGTATTTTAGAATATGACCATATACATTAGACAATTCAACTCTAAGAATTCAAGTCACACCTACTCATTTGATTATCATCATTAATATTATTAATTAATCAATTTCGATAAATTATAATTTACTAATACTATTCTTTAAAGACTCCTTGCTTCATTTAATTTTTTAACTTTCTAGTCAATTACATTTTATTTAAAGCAGTAAATAATTTTTATTTATAAACTTATTTAAAAATAAAAATATAAAGAATTATCATATGTTTAATTAATGAATTTATACTGATAATTATTTTAATCTCTTGCTTTTAAATTTCTAATAGAATTACTATATATTTTGTAAGAATATGAAAATTCATTGATATATGCACTAAAAATCATTAACAACCTCACACATTTCATTTATGTCTGGTAGATAAGCTGTTGAAGATTAAAATATTCTTAATATTTCACTAACAAAATCATAAACTAACTAGTTAGTTTAAGGATCTTTTAAAAATTCTTCAAATTCATTTATTACCTCTTCAATATTGGGTTTATTTGTTTTCTTATCCAGCCCTGTTTGGAGTTATTTCTAAATAAAAAAATTTTAAACTATGTGTGAATATTTTGAAGGATCATCCTTACTTTATAATAGCAGATCAACTGCAGAACTTGAATTGTCTTGTGAATTCAAGATGGAGATAAGATCTTCAATGAATTTTTAGGATAATAGGGGCTAAATCAAATGTATAATGAATAAGAACTCTTGATTTTGGATATATTCCTAAAAATCGTAAATCACTTTTTCTTAATCAACACTCCTAAAGAAAAAGACGAAACATCTTTTGGATTCACATTAGATAGAAAACAATTTCTCTACTATTTCCTAGGCGTATTCATAGCGTAGCTTTGTATCCAAATCATTTTCTTACCTCTTATTGTTGTCAACCTTATTTGAATGTTTACCTGCTTGATGTAAATAATTATGTCTTCCCATATCACTTAAGTATTTGACTAGACGAACACAAGGTGGCGAGTTCGTCCATATTTCAGGAGCTTCTAATTAAATATTTTTTAATTATGATGGTTTTCCTCTATTTTCAGTTTTTGGTTTACTGTAATTTTCTACTTTGTGTACTTTTTTAGAATTCTTCTTCATTTATATACAAAAATGATCAAATCACAGAAGAATACATAAGTAATTCTATTACAAATTCATTCTATGGAAATTAAATTAATGAACATTTTCTATATTGCTTTTAATTAAAGTGGAAAATTGGAATGAACTCAGTTTTAATAGTAAAATAAGAAATTGTGGTATTTTTACCACTCAAAAAACAAAATTTAAATATGATATTTTATAGAACAAATTCCACCTAAATACTAATATTAATTAACTGAGTTGGAATAGAATTAATAAATTGCTATATAGAATAAATAACCAACATATATAATCCAATTAGATTTTAATATAGAATAAATAATATTTTAGAAAAGAGTTGCTATATATAATATTCAAAATTCTTCCAGTAAAAATGGAACGAATTCTGATTATCTTTAATCTTCTCCCAACTCTTCTTGTAAAATACCTTGATTACCTTCAAAATCTTCAAAATCTTATGGTTAATATTGATCATTTTCTCTATTAAAAATGAGTTTGATTTCTCTGATAAATTTTTCTAATTCTTCTTTGAAAATAGGTGATTAGAGAAAGTTAAAAAAGATTTTTTCCATGTCTTCTCTGGTTTTTTTCTCAAAGTCTTCCATCGATTTTTTCTCCTTCATAGTATCGATCATGTATTTTATAAATAAATTTTAGATTATAGGAGAATATTATGAAGGCGTGATCCATTGTGTAACAAAAGTATCAATTAGGTATGGAATATTGTTAGATTAATTTAAGATAGTGACTAGATCCATAAGAAATTTGTGAGTCAATAAGGCTGATAACTTAATTAGAACATCTTAACAATCCTAGGGACTAGTTTTTATAAAATCATAATTATTGATTTTATAATCTGCATTTGATCTGAAAAAGAACACTATACATCTTTTTGTCTCACACTTATGGCCAAATAATTCACCAGCGAACTCTTCAGACTTTTCAAAGTACTTTCTTGTGTTTTCGATCTCTGATTTATTCAAGTCGTATTTATTCTCACTTTCTAGCTTGACTTTTTTACCTGGTTTATCTTTACTACCTGGTTTGCCTGCTTAATGCAAACAATTGTGTCTTCCTATGTCTGATAAATATTTTAGAAGTCTCAAACAAGTCTAATCATTCGTCCAGATATTAGGAATATTTAAGGTTGTATTTTAAATATCACAAGGTTTTCCTCTATTATTTTCTTTTTAGTTTTCCTTTTCTTAATGCTTAAGTGGTTTTTTTTATTTTCTATTGGACATATTTTATAATGTTAATTTTTAATAGAGAAACATCCCCTTTGAATTTTTATGAAATTCTATTAGTTTTATATTATAAACTATATTAGTTAATTAAATAATTATTAATCAAAAAAATACTAAAAAAATCAGCCATGATGCAAAAACTTGAATATTCAATACTACTAAAGTTTTAATGTTTCTAGTTTGTAATAGGCTTCAATCGGTTTTAAGAATTTTTTCAGAATAATGAAAATAAATGCTAATAGAAAAAGGCATACAAAATAAAACATTAACTAAATTTTAATGTTATATTAATAGTTATAACCCATACAATAATATTATTTATTTAATAATTTGGTTCTAAATAAGTTTTGAGTGAGTTCATTTTTGGCAGATGTTTTCAAATTAATATTCTAAGGTTACATTCTAAATGCCAAAACCCAGATATAGGCCAATCTTTGCATAATTTTATATCAAATAATGCAAGTATTAGATAGTTGATTGTATGAGGGAAGAATGATTGTTAAAATATGCAATTAAGTTTCATAATTTCTTTTTGTCATCATTAAGATCTCTAGTTAAGATTTTAATGAATTGATCTTCTGACACTTCTATCTTGTATTCATCTTCAGGTTGTTTCTTCTCCTTTTTCCCATCTTTATCCATCTCTTTCAATTCATTTGTATTCGATTGAGCTCCCTTTAACAATTAGAGGATTTATTAATCAGTCATATCTTCATCCAAATCTTAGATCACTTTCTTTAAGGAATCAAATGTGATTATTTTCTAATTGAATATTCATAAATATACTTTGGGGTTGTTGCCATCTTTGAAAAGATTGAATGCTTTTTTAATGTCATCCAGAGAATCTTTTTGACTCATTTTAACCATCATAATCTCTAAAAATTCTTAGAAATCTATTCTTTGTGCATCATATTTAACATCTCCTTTACCAAGATCTTTGATAAGTTTTCCAATTTCTTCTTAAGTTGGATCAAAGCCTAAGGCTCTCAAGACGACCTTTAAATTTGTTGCCTCTATGGTGCCTGATCCTGCTGTATCAAAATAATCAAATGCTTTTTTGATTTCATTCTTTTAACTTTCTGATAAAACTTATTAGTTATTAAGCAGCTTCTTTCTTATCTAAGCAGCATTAGAATTGCCAGATTATTATTGTTATTGGTTTTTCATTGTAAGTTTTAATTTTTAATTAATATTTCAAATGGACACACCTAAAATTACAGTTGTAATTCGTAAAAGACCTTTGGGAAAGAAAGAATTAATTAGGGGAGATCAGGATATTGTGTCAGTGCAAGATTAGCAGACAGTGATTTTGAGTGAAATCAAGTAAAAGAATCTCGAAAACATAGACAAAAAGTTGATTTGACCAAATATATTGAGCAACATCACTTCAACTTTGATAAAGCATTCGATGAAACCATTGATAACCAAGGTCTATACCATTCAGCAGTAAGACCAATAATCTAGGCAGCATTCAATAAAGCTAAATGTACATGCTTTGCCTATGGATAAACAGGAAGTGGTAAAACATACACAATGCTTGGAGATCCAGATTAAGGAGTGCCTGGATTATATGTAATGGCAAGTTATGATATATTTGCTATGGTCTAAAAGGTATCTATTGAATTATGTTCTAATTAGGCAGAGTATTAACACTTAGTAATTTCAATTTCATTTTATGAGATCTATTGTGGCAAACTATTTGATTTACTTAATGATAGATCTCAGTTGGCAGCTCAAGAAGATGCCAAAGGAAATGTTCAAATCAAAGGGCTAAGCGAAAAAAAGATCAATAATGTCCAGTAATTGATGCAAATCATATAATATGGATAAAGTTCAAGAATCACATCATCCAATTCTGCTAATTCAGAATCATCGAGGTCTCATGCCATTCTACAGATTACTCTAAGAAACAATAAATAAATTCATGGGAAACTATCCTTCATCGACTTAGCAGGCAGCGAAAGAGGCGCTGATGTTAGAGATCAAGACAAGACCACCAGAGTTGATGGAGCAGAAATAAATAAATCATTATTAGCACTCAAAGAATGCATTAGAGCATTGGATCTAAATAAAAATCATACTCCATTCAGAGGCAGCAAATTAACTCTGGTTTTAAAGGACAGTCTTGTAGGAAATTGCAGAACAGTAATGATTGGAAACATCTCTCCTAGCAGTGCCAACAGTGAACACACTCTTAACACACTTAGATATGCAGACAGAGTTAAGGAACTGAAAAAGCCTTAAGAATAAAAGAATATTGACAATCCTAATAGAGAATTATTCCTAGCAAGAGAAGGTACACAAATATTGGATTAAATTAGACAATAATGTAATAAGAAGAGAATATAAAAATCCTGATTCAGATGACTAAGAGGATTGTTCAACTAATTTTGGTTAATAAGGTAGTTAAGGTGTTTACAAGGTAAATAATTCTAAAAATGTTCTATTGCCTCCGGTCATTTAAGTTAATCGAACTTAATCTGCTCATAACAGGTTATCTTTAAATGAAGCTCCTTCTAATAAATACTAAAATCCACTGAATAAAATGTCTAATGTAAGGCAATCAAATAATACTCTACAATAATTGCCTCCTAAACCATAGCCATTACCATAACACTTATCATCTATAAATAAAGCTCCACTTTTCCCTCCATATCATAATCATATACCCGACTCTTTGTTCCCTCCTGACAAGACTCAATCACTCTCCTCATAGAATTTAAATTAGCCCTATCCTCCTACTTATAATTTCTTTTAGAATCCCATCCCCCCATCGGAAATCAATGATGGATATGTTGGAGATGATGATTTGTAGGATAATTTACTACTTGAAGACGCTGAACCTGAAATCGAGTAGAAAAATAAAGCACTGACAAATTAATTCTTAGAATTGGATTCAAGAGTCTTATAGGAAGAGGATGAAATAATCATATCTCATCGTAATCATATTGATGATATGGTTGAGACTTGTAAATCAGTAATATTTAATGGTTATTAAGGATATGTGTTTGCTGAACTCCTTGGATCAAAAGTTTGTCAATTCCAAAGACTATTTTTAACAATTGAAGGACAAATTGTTGATCAAGTAGAACAAGATTGAAGAATTCATCAACAAATTGAATCTATATGATTAGCTCTTTGAATAAGTAAAGATTATTGTATATTACTATATATAGCGATCACAAATTGAATGCGAATTGCAAAATGCGCAAAAATATAATTAAAGGAATGAAAATTTTAATTAATTAATATAATGACTGATTAGACTCCAAATGATTTCCATTCTGAAATGGAATCATCTCCTCTGAACCTTCGTTAATCCAATATGATTCTGTTTCAACCTTACAGTCCCATTTTATTTCGTGCTCACCTCAGTCCGAACAATATGGTCTTGCAAGATTATTACATTGCATAACCCATACAGCATGCAGACGATATTTTTCCTTTTGATCAATAACCTTTATAAAAAATGTTTGATCTGTAAACATCAAATAATCAATCTCCCCAATTAAAACAAGTTGTGATCAAATAGTCACAAAATAAGTAATAGGGATTTTAAATTGTTTAAATTAATACTACGTAAATGACGCCACAGAAACGTAGGAATGAATAAACAAGGAGATATTATTCTGAGAAGATCGAAAAAAAATCAATAAATTTAGCATTCTATCAAGATTAGACTCCTCAACGAAGTTAGAAAGGTATCTAGTGATTATTATTAAAAGGACTACGTAATTTGAGTGTCAAAGTGAGAGACATAGTATTGGAATTGAAATCCACTTCTTATAAGGATGTTGCATAAAGATTGATATAAGATTTAGGTTCTGATGGATAAATAGTGGAATTAGATAATGTATGAATTAAAATTGAGTTACAAGCCTAAAGATGAACAAAATATCAAAAGAAGAGTTTATGATGCTTTAAATGTTATGATCGCTTCTAAGGTGTTGAGGAAGGAAGGTAAACGAGTGATTTCTGATGTGTATTGCAAACATAGGATGAGAAGGAATGAAACTGATATGTTCAAAGAGTAATTAGTATAATATTGATATAATTGCCTGTAGATCAGTTAGAAGAATGTTATTAGGGACAAAAAGAAAAGATTACAAGAGTTGTTCATCAAAGTTGCGGCTCTGAAGAATCTAGTGTAAAGAAACTAGAACAACTAGAGTGAAAACAAGATGATGTTTCCGATTCTGGCATTTTAAGCTTAATAGTCATAAATTAAACTTAAAATGGAATCGAAAGTATTAAAGATTATGAGTTAATCAAAACTAAAATTGTCTGCTGATTTAGATATATTGGTTTAGCTGAAGATGTTCAAATTGTATAAAAATATGGATGAATTGTATTTATAATTAACATAGATTAGCATGCCCAAAAGTCTAGTAGAAATAGTGTAAATCAATGATCTCTGCTCCTGAATTGATTTAATTTGTTTTTGCAAATAATTAATTAATAAATAACATTTTATGACAGATTTATTAGAAAGAAGCATTCACTTGATCAACAATTTCGTAAGTCAATGGACAAAGAAGTACTTATATTACACAAGCTATATTGAAGAAACTTCCTCAGGACACACGTAAGTCATTGAATTTATATATAGTTTCATGACAGTTTTCTCATTACCTACTCCATCAAATCCCATTCCTGTTGCAACAGTGAAAGTGTATTTCTATATTCCAGATCTGACAGATCCATCTGAAAGAACAATGTCATTCAGATTTGAAAACGATTCACTTATTCATTTGGTCAATCGAACTATTCGAATTTCATAAATGGAAGTAAGCAAATCCTTATATTTTCAAGAAATGGATTGAAACTATATTAGCACGCAAAGATCGAACTTGTAGAATCATGTTTCTAGGAACAGAATTTGAACAAACTAGAATTATTAATAAGAGAATGGATGAAGTATTATATGAAAAATAACCAGAATAAGAAAAGGAGAATTTAGTCGTTCAGCCAGAATTATTGGAACACGATTAAGAATTAGTAAATCAATTCACAATCACAGAAGAAGAAAAAATCAGAGAAATCAAAATGCTAACTGAACTTCTATATTAATGTTTCAGATAAATTGATAAAGATGATATGGGAGTAATCTCCTATGAAGAGGGAGGCTAACTATTTTAGTTGATGGGTCTACATCTAGGTAAACACTAATTGGAGGACACCCTCAATAGACTGGATGTATCAAGAACAGGAATTCTGTAATTCAAAGACATTTCCTCTTTTGGAATTGAAACATTGCATTCAATCTATTGTCAGAATTAAGCACTTAAGGAATTGAGAGAGAAGGAAGAGGAAAGCAGATTCGAAGCATAATGGATGCTCTCAACTGATCTTAGAAATGTCTATAAAAAAATAGTAGAATAATGCAAACTCAAGGATGAGGATGAGATTCATTCTATTCCTTCCAATGTTTTCCAATAAATTCTAGAAGAAGTATATTGATATTCTCTAATCTAGTAATAATTCTTTACGGAAGATGAAATCAAATAAATCATGGAAATTATTGGGGATAAGGCTGTGGAGTATGAGACTAGTGATAAAGTGTTAGAGGAAACTATCTTTGAGAATTTAGTCAAAGGGTTATTGGAAGCTTAGAAGAGTAAAATGGAAGTGTTTTTACTTGAACATTTTAGAAGATAAGACAAAGATAATACTGGATTTATTAAGATCAATGAATTAATGATTGCTTTGAAGAGTTGTGAGAAAATTAAATTATCAAAAGTTCAAGTATTAATCTACATCTTAGTATTAGTTGTACTCGTTACAAAGTTACATCAAAAGAAATGATAAGGATCTTGTAAATTACAAATAGGAAACTAGAAAGATTGGGGCTATTATTAAAAAGTTCTTCAATGTCGATTTAATGGAGTAGAGGGTATTCTTTTGATATCATTTTTACAGTCACGCTTGCCTCAACATACAAAAATTGATGCATACATTCCATTAAAAACACCTGAGTAAATACAAGAGCAAATTAAAAAGGTTGGATCATGATTTATTATTAAATAATTATGTTTAATTATTATAACTAAAAAGAAAAAAATGCAGTAGAAACATTATTGAATTTAGATTTTACTGAAGATTCACTGCATGAAATTGATTATGACAAAGAAACTAAAAAATTATTAAGAAGAACTCAATCCAATTCATTGGCTGATGCAAGAAAAATCATTCTGCACCTAACTCAATCTAACTTATCTGCTCCATAGAATACTTCAACCAAATTAAATAGTCCAGGAAATGATTCTAGATGTAGAACTGATTTGAGAACCATGTCACTTTATAGGCCTTAAGATAAAATCCTTACTCCATTAGTTTAGTAACATAAATTTGTAATTACATAAGTCAAAACCAACAGAATTAGACACTCATCTGAATATAAGACTGCCTAAGTTTAAACAGTGTAAGTAGCTTAAACTTTGCAAGAATTTAACTTCAATTTTTTTGAAAAAAACTATAATAGCTACTCTAAAAAATCTACAAAATCATTGCCCAGATGTTTTTTGAGATTTAAGAAAAGATAAAATTGATTGATTATAAGTATGATGATATATATATTTGAAAGTAAAATAATAGTTGTTTATTCACCAAGAGTTCTTGCATCTTTAAATGATTATTGCATTTAATCTTTAGTTGTCTTAACTTAAATGATTTACTTTTCTTTCCAACTCTGATACATAATTAACCAATTATTCAGTCTATATTTTTTTTGATGTTAAAAATTCTATTTGATCACTCTTTTATATAATAATGCTCTTGAGCTTTTCAATCTCCACACAAAAGTTACGAATTTATTATTCTAAAATCAATATTTGCTTTGAATTATTCTAATTTTCAATTAATTATTCTCTTAATTAATCATTTTCAATATTTAATTAACTGATTTTAGTAACATATAATTCAATAGAATTTGATATTCCATCCAATTATTCTTAAACAGCCCATAATTGATTTTCTAATTAGACTTTTTCGGCTGCGTATTTCAATGCCATTTAACTTTCAATTTGTATGGGCCGGCGTCTAATTAATCATAAGTTTAATTTTATTAAACCTCTACTTAACTTGATAAATGTTATATTTAACTCACCAATTTGGATTTTTCTAAATTCCATTAATTCTATTAATCTATCATGGACTTTGAGTTAATCTATTGTTAATAATTATAATTTACATCATTTATTTTGCTTTCATTAAGAGATTTATAATTTTCAAATTCAGATTTCATTTTTTATAATTATTATTTGGTTTCTATCAACTCTTCATTATTATTACTTTGCAACTCTAATTGTCTCTTCAGTTATTCTATTTATTATTGTTGATATTTGGCTATTTTCTAATTTTCAAACTACATTTCTTCTAGAGCAAATTAAGATTTCTCTAGTTAATCCTATAAGATATTATTATTCTCATTCCAATTTTATTGTCTTTATAATTATTTTTCTAATTTCTTAATAAGTTCTTATTTTTCATTCAACAACTATTAGAATTGTGAAGTATTTTCATAAGATAACCTCAATTTGCCTTCAAGTTCTTAGATTCTATCATTCTATTAAAATTGCTTCTCTACATTCTTAGGGTTCGATTATTGCAACTGAGATTTCATTTATTCATTCTAGGTCTTGTATACATCCAATTAAGAAACTAAGATTTCATTCTTGGATTCCAATTCATATGCCTTTTCTTCTATTTTTGAATATGATAGTTGCAATTATGAAAATGAATGACTGAGGGTGCTTAATTCTTAAGTAAGTTCCATATTGGATAATTATTATTATTTCAACTATAACTCAAGTTCTTAAAATTAAGATTAATATTGATATTTCTCTTTTCTTAACAAATCAATTTATGTTTTGATGACTGATTTTTCTGATTCTGCATCAAGTTAGATATTGGATTATTAGAGTTCTAAGGCTTGTTTGGCTTATCTTTCGAATTCCAAGGTATTTTGAGTATCTTGGAGCAGATTGGATATGGTTTCTAATTGATTTTAATATGAATTGCATTTATTTTGAAGAGTTTTAATCATAGATTCATAGTGATTAACCTAATTTCTCAATTGATGATTCTCTGTTTAAATGGCATCCACCTTGATTTCCATTAAACGAGAATGGGCAGGTGGATTACATTGTTGTAATTAAGCGATTTCTTACTCTTTTTCTTAGAGTTATCTCTACAACTAATTAACTCGTGAATTAACCAAGGTTTCTAGTTCACGATTACTAACTTTAACTGTCCTAAAGGCTTGGCAAACATTTTCTTTATTCATTCCGTTAAATTAATTTTAATGCAAATAAAAATATATATATAAAATTAAGTTTTATTAGCAATAATTAATAATTTATATACATTCATGAAATTCTAATGAAGATGACGGCAAAGATGAACAAAAATATGGATGTAGTAAGCATTAAAAATAGTGAGGAGCAACTTAAACTTTTGGATTTCATAAGATTGGTTAGTTTGCTTTCTTCAAATTTCAACTTGGTCTAATTTGCATTTTGTTTATGCAATATTTTATCAATGACTTTGTTATCAAATTTCAATTATTCTGAAAGACCTACAGCCATTCCTTTCATTCTCTTTGTAATGTTAAAGATCTCCTCTTGCAATTCACTATCTAGATTTTCACTATTTGGCTACGTGTCAAATAATTTAGCTTTATTGCGTGTTTATTATTAAATGGGATTAGGCGCAATAACCTGAGAATTTGTCATTACCACTTTTTATTACTCTTCCTGCTAAACCAATCGTTTTTTTAGAGAAGCAAAAGCACTTGTTATTTTTCTATGTCCTTAAACCACAGCATCTGAATCCAAAATATTCTAAACAAATTTGTCTAATGCTAATTTCGTATTCTAAAAACTCAATCTGATAATGTTACATCTATGTGTTCAATCAAATCAAAATCATATTGTGTACCCTCTATTATCAACCCATGTTCAAATAGCTCTTACAAATTAGCTGACCTGTTATACAATTCCATTACAATTTTGTAATTCTAAGAACCCTATAATTCATTGCATATTAATTGAAAACCATCCAATATTTCTTAATATTCCATAATATTATTATGAATTAATAATAATCAGACATCCCACCCTCAAAGAAAACTCAATTTACTGGATCCATAGATAGTCTGATTTACTAAACAAACTCAAAAAAACCAAATATGTCTGAGTTTCTGATATAGGAAATTTTGGAAGCCAGCGGATTTTAGACAAACGATTAAAATTGCTATAAATTAATAGGTTTGAGTGCTCTTAAATTAAAGCTCATCTAACTGATAAATGGATGATCGAAATGACAGATTCCATGGTTTAAAAATTAATCTAAGATAGAATGAGAAAAAAAGAGAAGGATCCAGATGAAAAGCTATAATTAACTACAAATGACATAGTTAATGAATTAGATCAAAGAGGATTGAAACTCCATAATCCCTTTTAATATCCTGAAATCGATGCTAATAACTTATAAAAAGTAAAAAATGAAGTCTAACAATGAGTTGCTGAAATATATATATTTCATTATAAATTCATTATAAATTACTATTTGTATGAGAAATAGTAGATAGACACATGTCTATTTTACAATAGACAATTAATTAATGATGTTTTATGCAAAAAATTCTCTGATTATAATTCAAATTATTAGAATTTATATGAAAGAGTGTGAAATTTAATAAAATGATTCGATTGAAATGATTAGAATGCCCTTAGTGTTTTTATTGGATTTAAGATTAGGTACACAAGAATTTTATATCTACAGAATGTGATAATTTGAATCATTAATTTTTTTATATATTTTTAAGTAATTAATGTTTTAAGCAGAAGAAAAAACCTTATCAGAGCAAGTATGTTTTAAATATAAATTAGCAATTAATTCTACATCTAATCCATCAAAATGATTATGATACTCTCAAAGAATTGGGCATAAATAAAGGTATTTATGGTTGAGTTTCAAATAGCAAATATCAATTTTTTGGAGTCCTTTAATGAGATTGAAGTAGATTAGAAAATATCACCTTTGATTTGTGCATGTTACTTGGGAAGACTTGAGATAGTGAAACTGTTGCTTTCTAATACATAAGTTGATGTTGATTTAGCAAGTATGGATTCAGGATAAACTCCATTATCGATTGCAGCCATGACAGGAAATTATGAAATTCTAAAAATACTCCTTGACGCTGGAGCTGAAGTTAACAAGCCCAATACCTTTAATTAGACTGCGTTTATTATGTGTTTTGCACGATTAGAAGAAGTACTTTAACATACTATTATATATTTCAAAAGGAAAAAAATGTATTTGAAAATCGAAAAATTTGTTTCAAAATGGCTGAATTGTTACTTCATTACGGAGCCGACATCAATTGGATTGTCGATAAAACTCACGGGTTCAATCTCCTGATGTAGTTATGTTCAATAAGGATGGAATTGAATTAGAAAGAAGCTGACATCAACTATTAGATAATTAAATTCCTAATTGAAAATGGAGTACCTTTATATAGCTTATTAATTAGGCCTAAAAGGACTTGTAATCATTAAAAGGGAAAAAGGCATCGGACCTACTAAAAAAACATTCAAATAGAGATAAATTGATGGAATTGCTTCAATCCACATAATAGTTATACTTTTATGGAAAACAGAAAAACAGCAGCAGAAATTCCAATCAACAATAACAACTTCTTATCAGGAATGTTCCAAGACAATAAAAAGTCTGATATTAATTTATTTATAATATAATTTCTTGATTTTAGGAATGAACATCAGACACTCATTCAATCCTCAAATCTTCGAATGCTATTCTTAGAGTGGTTGAAAGGAATAAATAATTTAAATATTTATTAATAATATTATGGATCAATCATATCCTTTAATTAAACCAAATCAAGAAATTCTTAATTATGAACCAACTGCTGATGAGAAAAAGACCAAAATTGGAAAACATACCATTAGAAGATTATTTGAAGGAGAACTAGATGAGCAAGATAATGCTGCCATTAATAAATTTCTTGAAGAAGCAGGCCCTTTCTAAAATCCCATTTGGACAAGGCCATAAATTTTGAGATTCTTATAAGCCAACAATTTCAAAAAAGATTAGACTGTTTCAACCATGTAACAATATGAAGAATGGGTAAAAACCTTACCCATCAACTACGATGAACAGGTTGAATAATTTCTAGTAATTTTCCCATAATAATCATTAGAAAGCTGGAATTATTTACATCTAAGGAAGAGATCATTCTTACAGACCCATAATTGTCTTGAATGCATATAAGGTTAATTTTAATTCAATGAGTCTTGAATAATATCTGAGAGGATTGACCTACTTCTTATAAGTTGTTGTTAATGATATGATGGTACCAGGCAAAGTTGAAAATTGGGTCATTTTAATTGATCTTGATTATAAAGGAATGATTGGACTTTAGATTAATGTAAATCTAGTTATTATTATTCTAAGGCTTTAAAGTAAGTGATGTCCTATTTATAAAATAACTACAGATCCAGATTGTATAGAATGTTCATTTTTAATACAACTATGATGTTAAATGTGACTTGGAATATGGCAAAATTATTTTTGGAGGAGATTACTTAATAAAAAATAATATTTGTCAAAGGAGATGTATTGTTAATACTTATTATTTAGGTGAAATAATTGTTTTAATCTGTGAACAAAGAGTAAATTGAGGAGAAGTTTGGAGGAACTTAAACAAATAGAGTTGAATTCTGGCCTCCATCAATTGTTAGTGCAAACTTCAGAAAGAATGCTTGATTCTTGTGTTTTATATTGAGATTTAATGAAGAATTAAAAAAATTTAAATCTTTTTTAATGCCTCCCAAAGTCGACCCAAATGAAGTTAGATTGATCAACATTAAAGTCTTCGGAGGAGAAGGAGGTCCTGCTTCCACTCTTGCTCCCAAGTTGGGACCCCTCGGTCTTGTAATTATTATTGCTTATCAAACAGAATCCAAAATAAGTTGGTGATAAGATTATTGCTGAAAGTGGTAAATGGAAGGGTATCAGAGTTATGGTTAATTTGAGATGTTAAAACAGAAATGCTGATGTCACAGTCATTCCAACATCAAGTGCATTACTCATTAAGGAAATCGGAGTAAATCATCCAATTTATCTATTATAGGGATACGAAAGAGATAGAAAGAAGACCAAGAATGTTAAACACAATGGAAATTTGACTCTTGAATAAGTCATCAAAGTTGCCAGAGCTGTTGAAGAAAAATCATTGGCCAAAACCTTCACTGGAACTGTTAAATAAGTCTTAGGAACTGCATAATCCTTGGGAGCTACAGTTGATGGTTAACCAGTTAAGGCAATCATCGGAAAAATCAATTCTGGAGAGCTTAAAGTTGAAAAATGAAAAATACATAATATTATACACATAAGTACATTAACTTTTAATTATGATCAATCTTATAGAACAATAAATCGACAAACAACCACTTCTCTAAAATGTTTATAAACTGAAGGACTTCTTTCTAAACCATCTGAACTAAAAATAGTATTTATTCCATCAGGAGGAACCTCACTTCCTTTAGAGTAAAACACTATTAGATCTATCCAAAATTTCTCATTTTGGATTGAGAGTTGCAGCATCTGCGGAATATCATTAAGAGAAGCTGAATTGTCATTTACTATTACAGAGATAATTATTAAGATTATTTGTTCGATATTCAAATGATTAAGCGCTAATCAATGCTGACCAGTATTTGTATAATCTTTGATCCTTTAAGAATAGGAATTTGATTAACATAAGAAACATCAATAAAATGATAGAAATAAGCTTTGTGAAATATCCTATGTTTCTAAAATTGAACATTTATGTTATGTTGTCAAAGCAATAGAAATCTTCAAAGAACTGAAATTATATTTAATAGTTTAATTAGTATGTTTAGCCTGTGATTATGATATTCCAATTGTCTAGCATAAGATCTAAACTTAAATAAATTAGAATTAGGTTTAATGGAAGTTCCAAGATTTAAGGGTTAGTCCAAGAAATTTATGGGGAGGAAACAGTAATTTCTTTTAAGTTTGAAACCAATGATGATATTCTTTATAAGAAAAAATAAGAGTTTTTGAAAAAATACAATTTAGAATATATATAACTTTTTGTTAATTTATTAGTGCGAAGGGAATTTATTGCAAAATAGAAGTGATCATGTGGTTAAATATAATAGGGGGGGATTCGCCAAATTTCACAGAAATAAGGATGAAATAGTGGAGTAAATTATAGAATATTTTTAATAAAACATCAATTGAAATTTGGTCAATTGTAATCTTTTTTGGTACTATTTATATTGTGTAAAAATTTATTTAATAATGTACATCTTTTAAATTAATTTATCGCCTATGGAATTAAAAAGTTTAATTAGCTGATTATCGAAATTCAATACAGAATTGAACACCATTTTTTAGTGTAAAGAGTATTTGATATATAAATGGAATAATAAATAATATTACTTAGAATAGGAGATTATTTTACAATAATTATAGATTTTAATTCTGAATAAAATTTAAAATCATTTTAAATTATCAGAATGAGATTTTCCTAGATATTCCTGTACTTATAACTCAAAAACTCGTTTGAGATCAGTTAATTGATGATCTTATTTAAACCAAGTCTTTTAAGGTGTTAGTAAGGGGGCTTTTTTAGAAAGTTAGTCTTCTTTATTTTTTAATAAATTTGAAATTTTGGACACGTTAACCCGAGTATTGGCATCTAGTTAGAAAGTAGTATTTGAGGATATATTGATAAAATCATCTTCTTTTTTACCATTTGTTAACATTCTTTATAAGGCTTAGTCAAAATTCCTTTTTGATTGAAAACTGTTCAAATTGTTTCTTACTTCACTAGCTGACTTCTATAAGGTTTCATTGAGTATATCAATTTAGGATTCACAAAATTTATCATGACTTCTTAAAATTACTTCTTGTTTCATGTGTTATTTGGAAATAAACTTCAAAGATCTTGTTCTAAATAATAATGAATATCATAAGTACTAGTCATCGACAATAAAAACTGCTACATTTTTTTAGATATGGACCTCCCGATCCCTTTTTTCTTTTTTATTTATTCTTCCTTCATTTCTGTATATTCGAAAAATAGCTTTTATTGTAGAAAGGTTATGCCCCGTGATCTAAGCAATCTAATTATATTGATTATAATTGTACCTGAGAGGCTGATAGTGAACCTTCAATAAAATAATTTATGATTTTCGATCTTTCCTCTGAATTCACAGATTTATACTTCTGTTTCTTTTCTGGCTTGATATTCATGTCAATCATCTAGTGATGGGGTTGTAAAAAAAAAGATTTAATGATAATGTATTTAATGAAATTTCTTTTGTTAAATAAAAGAGTCCTGATGTAATAATTTGATACTAAATTTCACAATTATCGGCATCCCAGATAGATTTCTACACGAATTTGACATTCACTGCAGTCAGTGAATTTCAGTGAATTTTTAAATTCATTCTGTATTATTAATCCTGAATTTTATTAAAAGAATTAGTCATCTTTGAATCAATTAAAGAGATCAAAAATTTCATAATTGTATTATATTACTAAAGAGAACAAAAACGATGTTAAAATTTCAATCTTTATAATTTATTCATGCTTATACCACCAAAAAAAAAGAATTTTGTTAATTAATTAATTAACTAGTGGGAAATCAAAAATAGGTAAAATATCAAATTTGCTCCTATTGTTTCTCAATTGATAATCACTCTAAACTATAATTTTGGAGTTTATTCCTCACTTCTTATTAAATAATGATGTTCAATGGAAATCTCAGCTCGGCTTTTATGAAAAACAGACTGAAAATTTTTAATTTAATTGCTGAAGACTTAAAGAAAGTTCATAATTTTTTTAAATGATTGTTAAAACCATAAGGTTGCAGAGTTCACTCTTACTCAAATTATTGTTTTTCAATTTCTCGTTGCTATAATTCCAGCTTTTGAAATCATTTTAAATCTATAAGAAGTCATGGAATATTACATATGTGTAAATTAACCTTAAACATTCCACTTCTAATACTGATTTTTAAATAATTAAACAAGTGATAACCATGTTCTTTACGAATATTTAAATGCCCTTTTAATTAAATAATTTTTTTAGTTTAATTTGAATTTATTTATCAGAATAAAAAATAATTAATTCTTAATTTCTGAATATTAATGCATCCTTTTCAGTTTCAATATTAATCATCTTAATAATACATTAATATACAATATAGTTAATGATAAATTAATTTAATTTGAAAGAGCGAACCCTTATATAAGCAATTTATTAATATAAGTCTAAATTCTAATTCATGTTTTTCTATTTAATATAGATGAGATCCATTCACCATTCATATTAAAAATCATCTTCTCGAATTTGAGTAAATTAAGAGATAGAAATAGTAATATATTTGGAAGTGTGATAAAAATAGCAATAATTTTAATGTGAATATCGTTATCGTATATTAAGTTTTATTGATTTGATTGATTAAAATTAGAATACCTATAATTAGAAGTCTTGAGGACCTTATCTATTATAAGAGATTTCAAGAAAACAAATTAATTAGCGGAAAGGTCTATTCTTATAATCTTAAAGTTAACCAATTTAAATTGAGTTTGGAAATATGAAGTTCCTAATAAGTAAGTTCCAATAGCTTGGATAGATTTTTATTCAATTGTACCTTATGTAAAGGAAAACAAATTCTTTTCATTAGATGCCTAATAAAAAATACCTTCAGTGAATAATTGTTTGTGGAAAAAAAATAGTAATGAAATAAAAATTATAGAAATTTCGAAGAAGTGCATTTCAGCATTAAGATCAAGATGTTCCACTAATTAATAGTTCATTAAATAAAGAGAGATATGGAATTAAGTGTGTCAATTGCATTAATAAGAGTATGTAAGGGACTCTTTTAATTAAATATTGAAAAATGTGAATATACATAGAATGAAGTATGAGTTAATAATTGTTTTCCTTGATTTAAGGGATAAAGTATAGAAGTAGATAGTGAACCGAAATAATACAGATAATACATAATCATTTGAAATTGATTCTCATTTTCTTGTTATGTTCTATTTAAATTATTTAAGAATTAAGAGAGAATAAAGTTGATATTTGTAAAATGGAATATAAAACGATTCATAAATACTTAGGTATATAGGATCAATGAATTGAATAAAATATCCAACCATTGTAATTTAATGAAGGTCATCAAATAAATATAAATTTATGAATTATTAGCTTAATTTTTTACATGAGCTCCACTAAATGGGCCAATAACAAACAATAAGTTATCAATTGGATTAAGAATTGGTTTAAATTCTTGAGAAAATTTAGAAAAAAACTAAAAACATTTTACTTTAAACAAAGGCAATTCATCTGTATTGTAAATATGATTATTATTATAAAATTAATTAGAAAGTTTATTAATTGCAATCTAGAAATTTTTAATTACTTTTTTACAGATAAGGAATGAGCTTAGAATCGAATTAATAAAAGAGTCGATATAAGTTAAACACCAGAACAATTGACATTTTTGAATAGTATCCTTCTACTAATTAGAAAAAACATAAAATTAAATTAATTAATTGATAAGATTTAAGAGTAGAGATTAACAGAAATGTTTTAGTGGTTATTCCAAATCATATTTTTTTCCTAGAATTAAGAATATTATGTTTATTCCATTTAATCAATTAATAATTAATCAAAAGAATTGTATTAATAAATTGATTTTATTTATTAATATGATGTATAAATTTGTCATTGGAGTTTTATTAATGAATGTTTTGGTGTATGCATACAACCCTACAATCTATGAATTATCATTGAGACCCTGGCTATATGAATTAACTAATAAATACGGAAGAAATATTTCGAAATTGAATGATATTCCCATGGAAGAATTTCAACATCTGAAAGACATTGGAGTTGATTATGTTTGGCTAATGGGTGAGTTTTATTGTTAATTTAGGTATTTGGTAACTTGGATAATACGGATTGGACTTTGATAGAGCACATGCGAATGAATATAAGTCCAACTTGCCTGATTTTACGATTGATGATGTCATTGGGTCACCTTACGCAATCACAGAATTTGTCTGTAATTCAGAACTCGGGACAGACTAGGATATTATAAATCTGAGATAAAAACTTAATGCTATGGGTTTAAAGCTCATGCTCGATTTTGTTCCTAATCATTCTGCAATCGATAGTCCATATAGAACATCAAATATTGACTATTTCATAAGAGCTCCACCCAATACTCCAACACCCTATGACTCAGAATATTACTTACCTGATGGAGTTAGTTACGGTGGTGACCAATGGGATGGATTTTGGAAAGACACCGCTCAATGGAATTACTGGAACAACGATACTAGGAACTACCTCAAGACTGTAGTGAAGAAGATAGCTTCGATGTCAGATGGTATGAGATGTGATATGGCAATGGTCATATTGAATGATCTCTTCTACAACAAGTGGAAACCTTAATTAGATGCTTGGGGTTACAAGAGACCATCGACTGAATTTTGGTCTGAAGCCATCAAAGAAACTAAATAACAATATCCAGATGTTATCTTTTTGGCTGAAGTCTATTGGAGCAAAGAATAAGATCTAATAAATCTAGGATTTGATTACGTGTATGAGAAATGGTTATTGGATCAATAGGCTACATTGGATGTTGGAAAGGTTAGACCCATCTTATCCAATTTGGATTTCAATGTATTTACTTTATATTAATGACTAGTATGCATCTCATTCAAATCATTTTGTTGAAAATCATGATGAACCAAGAGCTATCATAAAATTCAGTGGCAAGGATTATATATCCTGTGTTGCTGCATTAATGAGTTACTCTATCCCAGGAGCTAGATTTGTTAATCATGGTTAATTGGAGGGATTGTCCAATAAATTGGATGTCCACCTTAGAAGAAGTTATAAGGAGAGTGGTTCAACTTACGTTAAATCATTTTATGGAAAGATCATGGATATCTTAAAAAGAGATGTATTCAAATCAGGAAATTGGACTCAATTGAATGTCACTGGTGATTAGAATTGGAAATTCTTTGCTTTTAGAGTAATTATATTGAAATATTGGATAGTGGACTTATTAATAAGAGAAAATAGTTGTTGTTATTAATTTCTCTGACGGATCAGGATATGGACTTGTAAAATTAAGTGACGCTTCGAGTGGATAATAAACTATAACCGAATTAATTAGTGGATAAACTTATGTAAGAAGTGGAGATGATATGAGAAATAATGGATTAGGTGTAATTGTTGATGGATGGAATGCTTAAATTTTCAGCTATTTCTGAAAAATATTAATAATAATGTTTGGAAAATTATGTATAGTGTGATTATTTAATTATAAACTCACAACTTTTTTTTTATTCTAGGTAGTTATTGATGTTCTTCAATTATCTTCATTAACACAGTAGGTCTTTCTGCACTAGGTTGCATAGAGAGATCCTTCTTCAATGATTCATGTTTTGATCTCTTAATATGGTTACTAGGATTTCTTTCATTGGAGGAATTCTTTCTGAGGATATACTATTCATCATCCTATCTTTAAGTTCCAGAGATGATTGGTAACTTCTATGAATAGTGTTATTTATTGAGGGATTAGATAACATCCTTGGCATAATAATTAGAGTTTATTTGAATTTGATGTTCTATTCGATCCTTCGAGATGCATTTACTTTTAATAATAATTTAATTTATTACGGTTAGACTGATTCATACTTCTCATGTTTTTCGTGAGTAGAATTTGACACTCTCAATCTTCTATCTGGAGGCAAGATATTATCTTAAATGGTCTATTTTGAAGTAGATTTGTTTAGATTCTATTTGACATTAGGACTCTTCTCAATATCCTTCTATTCAAGTTGAGTGATTTGCTTCATTAATTGATGCAAAGCTTCGTTAGGTTGATTTAGAGATATGGAATCATTAGTATCTTAAGATTTAATTCTATTAGATTGTTGGTTTCTCCTTAAATGATTTGAATTATGCTGATTCAAGTAGTTGCTACCAGGCAATTGGAAATTTAGATTGATGAGTTCAGACTTGTTGGCTTACAATCCCTTCCTAGTGATTGGCCACTTGATTGTCTTTAGTAAATCATCCTCTATATCCTCTGAGATCAAGGGTATCCCATACTGTTTGGCCTTCTTCTACACATATTAATATTGGAGTAACTTGTCTAATGTTTTAGTCTTAAATCTTTACCACAATCCGGTCTATTTTGAGGATGCACTTGCATCATAGTTTTAATTAACTGAACCAACTCTTGAGAGTAGATCACTGGGATGGGTTAATATTAGCCTCTCAGAACAGATTTATAAAGTCCGTCCATATCTTTGGCTCTGAATGGTCTAATCTAATAGTAGGATCATATGTACGGTTTCAGAGCGCAGGCCTCGTAAATCACACACCCCAGGGACCAAATATCAGCCTTGTGATCATATGGTTTGTCTTACCAAACCTCTGGACTTGCGTAATAGGGGGTGCCTGTTTGAGTGTAAACTAAACCATTTTTGGCTAGTTTGGAAACATTGAAGTCCCCAAGCTTGACCTAGTCGTTTTCATATAGGAAGATATTTGCACATTTCAAATCTCGGTGCAGTATTTTTTTATGATGTAGTGCTCTTAATCCCTATAAAACTTAAATTGCAACTTGCCATATTTCTTATTCAGGAATCATTTACTATTTTTTTACAAACCTCTAAATCTTTTACAACAAATCTCCTCCTTCTGCGTACTCCATGATAATACTTGGATTACAACGATTAATCATACCATAAATTATTGTCCTCAATAAAACATTCCTTATAAGAAACAACATTCTCATGATGAATAGATGCAATAAACCGGACCTCATTAAGAGCATTCTATTTCTCTCTATCTCCTATATCTACTAATTTAACCTTTATTATATTTGATAATATCCATTTACTTTCTTTAAAGCATAAATATTTCCATCAGACTTTCTCTACACTTTGTAAACAGAAGAATAAGCTCCAGAACCTAAAACATTTTAGTAAGTTCAGTGATACCTAATTTGTTCAGAATCTCAAAATTTTATAGTTTGCTTTCCATTTTAATAATAATTAATAAAGTAATATTAGTTATGATAGCAATACAAGTCTAATCTGGACACACTTGATCAATTCATCAAAAAGTTCCTTTGCATATAGAAGTTCCTATACAAAATGGAATACATTAAGGTCTGATTTTTAAGTGGCTGAATAAGATTTCTTAAAATAGTAAAAACCTCTTTAAGGTGAGAGTATCAACATTCGATGATTCAGAATCATTAGGTATTCTTGGAATTGTCTTATGAATTATAGATACAGGGGAAATTTTAGAAAAAAGTAAGAAAATCCTTGATCATATGGTATAAATTTAGATGCTTTTTTTGGATTCTTCTCAATTTTAGAGTTCCACTGTGATTCATTTAAAATGAAGTTCTTGAATTTAACTAATTCAGAGTGGATTTGGAAAGTTGCAGATAGTACTCTCTAATCATTATAAATCATTTATTAGAGAATTTAGTATATATCCATAATTAATCGCCGATTTAATATATACCCTGCCATTTTGTTTATAGGAATATAGAATGATTAGAATTATGTATTGTTTTATTCTTTCTTTTTAAAACTACTACATTGTCGTTACGTTGAATTGAGTTGATTATAAAGAAATTATTCAATAAAAAATTAGCACAGAGAAATAGTTATTATGCTTAGAATCAAATTTGATAAAATTATATTAATAAAATGAATATGAATTAATTAATAGTTGAGAGAGAAAGTGACAATATTCGAAGGATGAGTCGTCTGGCTATCTTCAATCAAAAAAGGTTTTGGCTGAAAGAAGAAGAAAAATAATATACAGAGGAAATAGAGATAGAATTCAATAAACTAAAACTTGAAGAACCCACTTTAAAACTAGAATAATAAAACCTGCGAAAATTTTGCAAGAATTTTTAAAGTTTTGAATATTATAATGGGGAACCAATTTGTGTAAATGACTACTTTATACGTATCCTACCAGTTGGACTAAGATGCATAGTTAGTAGTCACCAAGGAGTTACTGTTTTAAAAACAATAAATGGTCTGAAATATAAATTTTCATCCTCGCTTCCAGGAGGTATTTGTTAAAATTATAAATTTAATAGGGAGTTCGAAAACCATGATTGGTAGATGTATTTTGGATTGTTTCCTGTGTGCCAACACAGTGTATATTTATGATATTATACAATGGGGTAAAATGGATATGAGCGAGTAAGTTGCAGAACTAAGATATTTTTGGATAAAAGGACATATTCTCAGTCAATTGCGTTAGGATTAAGAATCAGAGGACTACATCTTTGAATGGATTCCAGTCATCCCCTCAATATATGAATTGCAGAAGACTATCTTTCCTTACACGAAGAATGGGTTACTGTTCATTCGCAAGGACTCCCATTACTTTGCTGGAGTCAATCCTGAGTGCTTTATATATCAAGATGAATTTACGGATGAAAACTTCAAGGAGGAATGTCTCAAATACAAGTTTGACAATTCAATTACGCTAACTCTTTGTCACTTCCAAAATCAATTAGAGACTAGGGACGGTTACAAGATAGCTTAATATCAGAGCAGCAAAAACACCAAGGAGATTGTTGATGCTAAGGTTACAATAACTAATAATGAGTTGATTTTGGTTGATATTAAGGATCCATCCAAATTTTTGGAAGATCCTTATTCTAAAATAATGTTCTGGAAGTTGTTACCTCGCTTAAAGATACAATGATTTAAATAAATAATTGATACTAAATCAAACAAAGAATCGTTTTCTGAGTCCATTAGTTGAGAATTCTTTCAGAATTATCTATTTATTTGAGAAGTTCTAGGCAAATGTAAAATCTAATCCCCTATATTAGCATTCTGAGGTCTCTACTCTAGGTTTAATTTTTTTCTCATTCCTAGGGTTTTATTAAGAGAGAAGTTGTTTCTTAGCATCCTTAACTACTTACAACACTCTTTGGGGTCGTAATTTTATCGAATCGCTTTCAACTCTGTGCAATTCAATCAATGATGATTTTCGTCCTATGCGATTTGATGGTTTATTCAATGGAGACTGATCTGGACTATATGAATTTTATTGAACTATCAACGGTGTCAGTATATTTTTAATATGCTACTAAGAACATGTTTTCTATGATTTTCGCATATTTATTAATTAAATAATGATTAAAATAATCTTTTTTATCACAACTCTCCAGTCATTAATTTCCTCCCAAGTAGAATATTCTCATTTCGATGATCCATCCCAATAAGAAACATTTCATTAAACCAACGAAGAACTTCAAGAGAGGATTAAATCTAAAATTGAAAATTAAGAAATTTAATCTTCAAATTAAGAAATTCATGATGGTGAATCTGAAGAAGATTATGAAACCCTTTTTGTAAACTATGAAATAGGAGAGGAACAAATTCTTGATGCTCAATACACTTTCGATGACGATGATACTGTTGGAGCAGATCTCTTAGAAATACTTCGAGATGATGAACTCTTGTATTCTGATACTCATGATGACAAACCAGAAAATATAGTGATAGATGCATCATAAAACCAATAGGATGAGACGCCGCAAGAAATAAGCTATGAACAGAATGAATTGAAATTATGTTCTTTAGAAACTCAAACGAATTGTTAATAATAAGTTGATGAACAGCAACAGTCATGAATATTGTAAAGTATAATATCAATAAATCATTCAGGCTCCTCTCTTTACTTTGCCTTCCTTTTCTTAATCATCTTCAATTATCTCAACAACTATCCCAATATCTCCTTCTTCTTTATGAGTGTCATAATCAATCTAAATTGTTAATATGTGTCTTTATAGTAGGTCTATTTCAACCACATTCTAGCCATCCTCGAAAAAATGAGTTCAGACTTATCAATAATATTCATGTGTTGTTCCATTTGATTTGTCAATTGCACCTTGCCATTGTAAAATTCTAAAAGTTAATTTCTTCTCTAATCTGTATAATTGCTGAAATCAAGAAAAATTAAATAATTTTTCATTTGCATCAACTCTTCTGGGATTATTTTGAAAAGTTCTATTCCCTCACATTCTGCCACTTGCATCACTAGCAAAGGTGTGTAAGTTGGCATCTGTATAACTCCCTTGTAATTTATCTTAATTATTTCTTAAACATAATCTTTGGATTTCTGTATCAGATCTTCTAAGATCTCACAATATAATATTGGAAGCTTCTCTTTCTCTTATTAAATTTCGACTTCCAATCGTAAGATTGCCTTTTTTTAATCAAACCGATTATGTAACAAATAATTGGTTATTATTTCCTTCATATTCCTGTTCATCAATCTCAATTTCAAAATATCATGCAAATAAAGATACGGAAGAATACTCAAAAACACCGAATACGAAATCCTGTCTTCATAACTTTGCATTGAGGGATTATTTCTTTATTACTAAATGAATTAATGAAGAATTACAAATAAGAACTGCATCTGATATAATTACTGCCATAATAGACTCAATTCAAAATTGTGTTTCTTATTTTACTTCTCCAATTTCATCATAGCATCCATCTGATTAGCAATATTTGCAATATTAAATAATAAATATATTATGCATAAAGTTTATATAAATATAATTTATTGTTCAAAAGCAACCTTTTGAGCATATAATACCTATACCAAATATGAATAACCAAAGTAGTCATCTTAGTTCAATTTACATTGATTTTAAATATAATCTATATATAATCCCATATCATTATTATTTTCGTATATTATTGTATCTAATTATATTTATCGTTCTTATCATATTTATTGAAACACATATTATCTTTATAATATATAACGGTGAAATTTGTAAAATTCATTGAAAAAATATTATAAATTCTGTCCAGATATAATTTTGATATTCCCTAACCCGTTACTATTTATATCATCTGCTGAATAACTGGAACAAATCAATGACCAACTTTTGTTAAAATTGCAATATTCTAATATAGTATTGTTGGGATTTAGAATTTAGTAATCATTAAGTATTTCTCCTTTAATTATAAGTTAAAATTTAAAGTAAAAACTTTTAATAAAATTTGATGAAGCACTAATAATATAAAATTAATAATTTATACTGTTTAACTATTTTTGATGAATTCTCCTGGCGATTCAATAGATGACATAATAAGTCTCTTAAATAAACACTATCATCCAAATAGTAATTAAGAACAATAATGTAAAGTTATAGAATAGATAGGAAATCAGCTTCATAATATTAAAGACACAAGCCAAGTATTGGAAGTGCCATGCTTCCCCAAATAAAAGTAAGCCTTCAATTAACTAATTTAAGTAATAATTAAATGTGTTGAATACCATCCCGAACTCTTCTAGTAATAATTAGGATAAATTTAAAAGAAAGGCTACAAGTTTAAATCGACAGCAACAACCGAAAACGTAAACCAAAGATACTGGTTCCTTTGCGATTCCGATGAGCAGATGCTTAACTTTTAAGCCATATTCAGGAAGCACTGATATAATAATTAATGTATGAATGTTAATAAAAAGGATGTTGGTTATTATTACAAATTCGGAAGCAGTCCAATAAAATTAGTAAAAGGATTATTGGAAGAGAATGGTTTCAAAGAAAGTAATGATAAAAACTGGACTTTGTATTGGTCATCATGTGCAATAAAGTCAGAAGTCTATACTAATTTGTTTGCTTATCAAAAAGTATGTCACTTTCCAAAATCATATGAAATGACTCGCAAGGATTTGATGCACCGTAATATTTCGAAAATGCAAATAAATCATGGATTTATCAATTTTAATTTTATCCCAAAGACATACATATTGCCAGCCGAGATGAGTTATTTTTTAGAAGAACATGAGAAATTTAAAAATAATAATCCTGTCTACATATGTAAACCACATGCGAGTTCTCAAGGGAAAGGCATATTCATTACTGATAAGATATAAGATGTAACTACATATTATGAATTATTTTAAGATATTAAATAAATAGAATTCCAATAATTCATACGTTGTTTCGCATTATATTGATAAGCCACTCTTGATAAACAATCTAAAATTCGATATGAGGATATATGTAGCCATAAGTTGTATCAATCCATTGAGGATCTATGTGTATTAAGATGGATTGGCAAGATTTGCTACTGAGGCCTATAATCCTGATTCCATAAAGTAGAATAGATTTGTGCACTTGACTAATTACTCAGTGAATAAAGACTCACCTAATTTTGTGGCAAATTAGGATCCGACCTTAGATTATGTAGGTAGTAAATGGAGTTTATTGGCATTAAGAGAATACTTAAAACTAAACAAGATAAATGAAGTATTTGATTAAAGTGATTTAGTAATAAATATTTGAGAGGATTGAAGATTTAATAATCAAGACAATCATTAGTGTTGAAAGTACTATATTTCAGACATGTGAAATGAATGTGCCATTTAGATCGAATTGTTTTTCCTTATTTGGATTTGATGTATTAGTTGATTAACTCCTGAAACCTTGGCTATTGGAAGTGAATTTCTCACCTTCACTTAATATCGATGCTCCATTAGATCTCAAAATAAAAGGAGAAATGTTGGCTGACCTATTTACATTAATAGGAATTGTACCATTAGTAAGCTTCATTATGATTAAAGGACTAAAGATTTTCATAAGATTTATCCTATGCCAGAAATCAAAACAACAATGATTTCAAGAAACATTAACAGGAATTCGAGAAATACATAATCAAAGAAACAGAGGAGGAATTGAAAAGAAGCAGAGGCTGGAAAAGGCTATATCCATCAGATTAAAGCTATCGATATACTAAGTATTTTGAATCTGATAGACCTTTAAATGCGTTACTGAGGAATTATTATAAATGAAATATTAACAATGTTATTATCTGTTTGAAATAATTAATAATAAATTTTTATTAAATGAGTGACGAGGAAGAAGAAGTTGAAGAAGAAGAAGAAGAAGAAGAGTAAGAAGAATAAGAAGAATAAGAACCATAGAAACAAGAGAATGACGAATTAAATGAGTTTCGAAAATATAACTCTCATTCTTCATATGCTAATATGCACAAGTACCCTAAACATAATAATGATCACAATCCACTAGCATATTATTATCAAAGATAAATACCAATTCCTTATTAACCTTCCCAATATTGGGTGGATAGAGTTCAATATCATTAACAAGAAATAGATCGAGCAAAATAAGTTTTATTAAATGTGTAAAAGCCTCAGCCTAATATGTACAACTATGGTAGGTCTTTGAACTATCAACCTAACAATTCACCACTTCCACAAAGAGTGTAAATAGAATCACAAAGGTCTCATAATTATAATCCATTAATTCCTCCAAATCAACAGCCATCTTATCATTTTGAATCAAGAGATTTCAATCGATAACCCCAACCTTATAATCCTAATACATAAGCTTCAAAATACAATCCTTATCCAGCCCCTCCATAAACGAGTTATTCACCCCCATCATAATCAAATTACTATCCTCCTCCATAAAATGAACCCCTGAACTAATAGTTTTCTGGCAATCCTACTATGAACCCCTATTATTAGCCGTAATCTCCTTATCCAAATTATTATCCTCCTCCTCCATTTGCCTATGTTCCTCCTCCTTATGACTTTCAATAAGATCTCATGAAAGAGTACCCAAAGATCAATCCCCAAAAAAGTAAGTAAGTGTAAACTGAAGCAATACAAGATACACCTTAATTACCGACTGGTGTCTCTTAATATCAGCAAGAGAAACCATAGGCCTTTTCCTAATAGAATATAGCTCCAACTCAACCTCTAACTGAAACAGAACTAGAGTATATAGAATTTTTAAGATTCAAAGAATTTAATCAAAAGCAGCAATAATAGATTGATGACTAAGATTTTTAAGAGTTCTAAGAATTTAGAAAACTCAAGCAATTACAATTATTCAAGTAAACAGTCGATCGAGAAGAAGAAAAGCGATCGTTGACTGATCTCTATAAGAGAAAAAATAGATAAGGTATTTTGAATTATATTAATGAAATAGTCTATTCAGAATAAGAATTTAAGTCTTAATTGGATAAGAAGAGAGATTATCAATAGTTTTAACAGGCTTATAAAAAACCGCTCTAATAGGAAACAAATCTAGAGATAGATAGAGCAATCAATGCTTTGATGAGATCATAGACAGGCACAAACAAGGAATTTTTTAAATGAATTATTATATTATCTTTATATATAATTATCAATATTTTTCTTGGTTTCAAGGCTGGTTTCTTTTCTTTGGTATTTAATACATTTACAAGTATAGAAGTATGATATATTTCCCAAATCAATTCATATAAATACTCGAACTATTCTTTATGTGAAAAAGATTCTCCAGAAATGATTAATATTTTTTATTTCTCGGATAATGAGATTGACAAAAATAAGTAATAATATTTATTTAGGTTATTGTAGAATTATTATTGTATCTTTATTCAATTAGTCAAGAAAAGGGATTTCAACAAATAAGTTTATCAATTTATTATTATTATTTTGAGACCAAAAGTAATTTAGAGTATTAAATTTTTAATGCATTATTACCATACCATGTTACTTATTTTTTAGATCTATTTATTATAAGGAATAATAACAGCAAGATTGAATGATAATATTAAATGCTTTAAGAAGATTATTTAAATATCAAAAACAATTCATTAGAACTACAACAATTATTTTTGCTTTTGTTTTTATTTTTTGTTTTCTGCTTCCAGTAATTGTTTTATAAATTCAGGAACTCTTTATTTTTCTTTATCTAAACTCCTAAGCTTTAATTTACAATAAAACCTCTTAAATTCAATTATCTATTTCTACCCTTTCAGTATTTCTTTAAGTGCCTCTGTTCTTTCCTTGTTGCCTATCTTTTTCATGAGATCCTCAGGTAGATTATGATCAAATGGATTATATTGTACATACATATTATGCATATTTTTATAAAAGTGCAATTCGTCTAATAATTGATGGTATTTAACTATACCTTCATATTTCTATTGCATGAAATCTGGCTTTTAAACATACCTCTGATCATAAGGTATGTACCATTTATTATAAAATTCCTTCTATTTCTTAGGTAAATAAGGTAATGAAGGTTGTTTAGTTTTTTTTATTTTAAAGATTTCTTCCTTCTATTTAGATATATTTTCTTAATTTTTATGAATGATATACAATATTTATCTCTGTAGGTTGGTTCAGTTTTATGTGGATCATTTGATTTCATTCTTCTCATTACTGAGATTTGGGCAAGTTAATCAAGTTACTCAAGATTAGGAGATTTGTTATAATGAATTGATCCAAGTACAGGAGGAGAGACTTAACTCAAAATTAAGAACTTTTGTTGTATTTTAGATTCAGTTTCCATAAATATTAATATGATAAAAAGTTATATGTTTGAAAATTAAGTATTTTTGGTTAATAGTTTTAGGAGATTGAACAGTAAATTGCCAGAGTATTTAAGTAAGTCAATAATAAATAAAATATTATTAAAGGGGTAGTCGTAATCATAATTTAATATTAGTGTTATTATATACATATTGGGTGTAATAGAGTAATGATACATAATCATTCTCATAAACTGAAACTAAATTAAGATAGAGTTTTGATTTCTATTTAATAATTGAGAATATACTATAGATTACTAATTATGTAGGAGGTTGTATTTATTGTGAATAATACCAAATTAAAGGCTCAACAAAAAATGAAATGCTGATATTATGAAAGAATGTTTGGTTTTAGTGGCTTATTGATATAAAAATAAATATGTTCAGAGAGATCTATATCTTGAAAGGGTATTCTATGAAAATTAAGAATCAAAATACGATGATTCAGAATTAACATCAATTCATTATAATAATTAAATAATGGAATACTTTCTTCTGCCATTTTTTATCTATATTAATGATTATCAATGAGACTGATTCTCTTTAATGCTAGTTATTAATTAATTACCAAGAAGAGGGAAATCTTAATATAGATAATTATTTCATCAGAATTCATATTTAGGGCTTTAACCTTAATTCCAATATTTAATTCTATATCAAAATAAACAAATTATAATTATATTATTATTTATGATTTTTAATTCGAAATTAAATTATAGGTTTTGCAATAATAGATAAGAATATGAGGTTCCAGAGAGTATCAAAAAAAAGATTCAGAATAGAGCTAGACATATGATTATTTCATTCACTTTAGTGGTTTTTGGAGGAGTTCTTTTGGCAGGCAAATACACATATTAAAAATTTTATCCTAAGGAAGCCTAAAAACCCAAAGAGACTGAGAAAATTAATGAAGAAATATAAATTTAATAAGAGAAGCCAAAGTAATGAATTTAGATAAATTCAAATGAAGCCTTATGATAAAATATATAATCAAAAATTTAATATTCAAGAAAATAATACAAAAGGGTTTTATTATGCAGTAATTGCAAAACACAAAAGTTATTTAACGATGCAGAAAACTACCTTTACGATGGTATTCTAGAGAAGGGAACAAAATTATAAACAAGAACACTGCCAACAAATGTTTAATCTAATATGAGAAATTTATTCAAGTCTATTGATATAGAAAAATTAAGATTTTGAGTAGTAAGTATATTGATACAAGAATAATTGATTTTTATGAAGAGGATTATGATCATGATTTAGTTGCTTCTTTAAAATATTTCAATAGTTTGTAAAAAGAATATAATTATAATTCTTCTTTTTGGATGATAGATTGAACACTCTAAATTTAGTGACAATTTATTTTATCAATCCATCCTTTCTTGACAATAATTAGATTAGTTTGTAAAAAATAAAGTAACTTAGAAAACTAATTATAATTAGGAAGTCTAAAATAATAATATTGTATATTCTTTATAAATATCAATTAATTCAATTTTATTATATCTAATTATTAAGGAATTGCTATTTTTTTTTAAATAATTTTTCAGCCATTTATCTACGAAATATCTTCTAAAATTGTTTAGCAGGACAATTTGGGTCTTCTTTTTGAATATAATCATGCATTTCAGTTGATATAAATTAACCTTCAAAAGTAGGTATCTTTTCGTAAACCTAAATAAATCAACTCTTAAATTACATGCTATCTATCAATCTATGATTTATGAGAGGTAGTGTATGGGAGGAAACTCATTTTATGTGTTGTTTATCCTTCAAATTGCCCAGTGGGTATTGGTGTTCTATATTATTGAGGTATAGCTTACAAACAGGTTTTGAAATTATTTGCATTGTTAATGCTCCATCTATTTGGTGAAATATAGGAGTCCTTGTATTGGGAGGAGCCGATAAATTTGATATCTGGACTTGTGCTTATGTGAGGGTAGGGGGTAAATTTATGATAGTTGGTTCCCCATTCATTGTAGTTGGACTAGAATTAGAATTGAAAGAATACCCTGTAACTTGTTAGATTCGACACAGATCCGATTTGATGGGTAGTCGGTTTTTTTTGGTTAGGTTAAATTTCAAGTGGTTGTTATTGAAAATCTTATTGATAGAGAGATTTCAAATTTATAGATTTTTGATCCATGAAATTAGTTTCATATGTTTTTTAATTAAGGGGATTTGTTACACTTTTTTTTGATTTGTGATTGTTGACAAAATCCTTTTCATAATTTGTTAAGAAAATTCCATTGAGTTTGAGTTTGACTTGAGTGCTAGCATCACATTTGCATCTTCCACAAATGCATTTGAAACAGGCACACAATTTTAAGTTATGATAAAAATAATCTGTATTTTCATCAAGTAATTGGATGAGTTATTTTTCATCTAAGTTCAGGTTTTCAGGTAGAATTCGTTTCCAAATTGGATCATCCATACTTATTTCCGATAATAGCTAAGGAGTGATTTCATAACAATTATGATCTTCCTTCTGCTGCTGCTGAAATTGAGTTTGAGACTATCTATTCCTCATCAGATTGTTCTTTTTATGAATAAATTACTTGTGTTTAACAGCTCCACTAACAGTTTAGAGTTGCGATGATGGGGGGCGTTATAGAGATTATTGTTGATTGCAATATTTTTGTTAGCTCTTAGGTCTATACGATCCTAATTAATTATTGTATTAAAGAAGGTTCTGAGGCTTTTGTTTCAATAAATCCGAAAGACCTTCTTGATTCATCTTTTAATTAAATATATTTAATGTTTCAATTACATAATTATTAGAAATGTGTGTTTACAATTATTGTTTTCTTATATATGTATGATTTTTATTATATTTTCAAGCTCTTCCTCTGCCTCTACCTCTTCCTCTGCCTCTTCCTCTACCTCTTGCAGCTTAGCCAGCAGGTAATTTGGTCTACAGGGTGTTGGTTTTCGAACTCTCAGCCTTCTTTTACTTTGCACTCTTTTTCAAATCTAAATATATTAATAAATTAAATACATATGAAGGTGCCTGTTCCAGCCTTATAAATTCTAAATGCTCTGCCATTGATGACGGCCTAGTTGGTTGAGGCTAAGGCTAGTGATCTGTTCAAACTGTTTGGATCAGCAAACTCAACGAAATTGAAATGATTTGGTTGCACCTTACGATTTTCATACTTCTATCCCTTTCTAAATCTTGCATCTAGAATGACTCCCACTTCAAATTTATTGAAGAAAGCAATGATGTCTGGGATACCGAAGGGAGGTTGAATCCAAGCAGTTCTTTCAAGTCTACCCTCTTCAACTTAAATCAACTTGGAGAACAAATCAATTCTGACATTAGATTTCAATTCATCATATCCTTTCTTTAAACAATACAAACCATAATCAGTAATGGAATTATTCTTGATGAAGATCTCTTGTAAATTAGTCTTCTTTATCAAATTCAAAATGCCATCCTCAGACAAGAAATTGAATCTTAACCCAAGAGTAGATACTTTAGATTACTTGTTCTCATTCAACCCATCTGTAATTGCCAATAATCCCTTGTTTCTAATTCTATTGTTGCCTAGATCGACAAATTCTAATGTAGTATTGACTTTGAATGTTGTTCCAAATTCCTTGGCCCCATCGAATCCAATAAGATTGAAAAAGAGATTCAATTTCTTAAGTGTTGAGTTCTTTCTTAATGCTAAAGCAATGCTCTTACCACCTGAGACACCAACCTTATTGCCTGACAAATCTAAGAATTCCAAAGTGGTGTTTGATTCCAAGAAAGCGCTTAAAACCTTGGCTCCTTCTTTATTTAAACTGTTTCTACTCAAATTTAAGACTTTCAATTTAATTTATTTCTAATGTACCATTTCAGACAATAAGTCCATATCCTTCTTGGTAAATTGTTTCTCAGCAAAGTTTAGATCTAAGAGATTTGGATTCTTCTCGAAAATGTTTTACAATTCATTCTTAGCCTTATATTGACTCTTGTAATGATTGATATCAAAATTGGAATTGAATGCAGATACCTTAATATCAAGAGACTAGAGATTGCATTTAAACACTTTCTTATAATCATCTCCTGTCATTTTACTAGCTTTGTTGGCATCTCCATACCAAACCTCATGATCATGATTAGAAATTGCCATGCTTTCCACCAATTTCTTTAACTTTTGATAGTTTATTCCATCATAATTTAAATTAATAATGGTTAATTATCCTCCCTTTTATGCATTAAAGGCTATTGCTTTACCTAACTATTCTAATTTTTGATCATTGAATTCTCCTATGGCATTAAGATTCAATGTTTTTAAAGTTCTACTTTCACCCAATGCTACAAAGAATTCCTTAGTTAAATTCAAACAAGACAATCTCTCCAAATTTAGATGTTCTAAACTGGCTGTGATTCTCAACAACTTGTATAAGCTTTCCACCAATTCAACTGATGTGATTGATCCGCATCCTGAAATGTCTAAGAATGTCAACTTGGGTGAGAAACTCAAATTATAGACAATTGATGCCAATCCCTTTTCAGTTGCTAAATTGTTTGCAGACAAATCCACAGTTACCAATTGTTTTGCTCTCATCAAACCATCAGTGATTTCTTTGGCTATGTTAGCATTACGGATTGATCCTTTCAAATTCAAAAATTCAAGGTGTCTAAATGAAGTGATTATTGCTCCCACTGTCTTTGCAGCATTACTTAAAGTCAACAAATCAGTGTTTTCAATTGTAAGAGATCTGATCTGATTTTAAAATTGACATAACACTCCAAAGATGGACTCTGTGATTTCTAGTTGATTTCCTGAAAAACCTAATTTATTGATCTCAATAATTGATAGACTGTTTTATTATTTGCTTAAATTGTTCAACCCCTTGTAAATTGATTTAGCAGCTTTCTTTGGGAATATAATGCTACCCAACTAATCTTATCCAGTCAGAGTCAATCTAATCAATTTAGTAAATTAGTCTAATGCAGCAGTAATGTAATAGTATCCTGATGACACAGTTTTAATGTGAATCAATACAAGAACCAAATCTACTAAATGTTCTTTGATGATTGTGACTTTCTCATAAAAGCTTTGGAAATCAGGACAAGAATCAAATTGAAGTAAGAATTACTCAAAATCTAACTTCATGTATAGTTATTGCCAAGTATGCTTAGGGAAATCATCCTGATATTTGATAGAATGATGTTAGTTCCTAAAGGTTTCGATCTTACTATAGAGTCTATCCTCAGGCTTGAGACCAAACCCATTCAACACTCTATAATTGGATTATTGAGCCAATTCAGTAGCATTTAACTCAGAATTCCACTTCAATTACTCATCAATCCAATCCCATCTCTTGCACAATTCTTATTTCCAATCAATATTCTATTTAACTTCAGTGTCGTATTTAATTTATTTTTTATCTTCTTCCTTTTTAGTGATTACATAGAAATCTTATATTCTAGAGTATTTTTTTTAATATTGTTTTACTTAATCAATTGCTGGTGGCAATTAATTCATCTCCTCAACTGTGCCATGATACTTCTTTTCTTTAGAGTTCTTTACAGCTTGTTTTAACAATTGATTCAATTCTTCAACTGATTTCTTTTCTTATCCAATGAAATCATAGAACCCATCGTAATTGACTACTCGTTTGAAAGCCTCAAAGATTTTTTCTTGGATTCCATTTTCAATACCAGTAGTTAACAAACAATAGTTTTTGTCGAATCTCTCCAAGATCTCCTTCTAAGTCTTCAATGGTTAAACAACATAGGATAGATATATGTATTAGAAACAACCCATTTAAAATGAAGTTGATTATTATTTAAATGTGATTTCGACTCTCTTTGTAGCACTGATTGCACCTTCCAATTTCTCATCAGCCAATTCTGGGATTTCCTTCAATAACCAAAATACTTATCTGTCTAATTACTCTGCTGTATAGGATTAAACTAAATCTGAAAAAGTGTACTTTTTAGATACATAGAGCAAATTGAATAAGATACCAAGATTGGGAGTATGTTCTTTAGTTCTACTCTTCTCATCAGTAATGAATTTGTGAATAATTGCATCCACCTACTAATAGAGTTAAGGCCATTCTTCCATACACAATAACCATAAGGCATGAACTTAAGCCAGCACTCTTAGACATCTAATTGATGCATGAGTCTTTTCGGCCATCATTCCATGGACAATGCTCTGTGTGATCTTTGGAAATACTTCCAAAACGAATTCAGGCTTGAACCTTTTAGTGTTGTTGGTCATTATCATAGACAATGATCTTTAGAGGAGATGCAATACTCTCTCTTTATTATCAGTCTTGCCAAAATAAAGAGGCAACCAATGAGTATAGGATAGATTCAATGAGTCCCACTTCAATCCCTCATTTAAAAAGGCTTTGATTGAGACATAATCTAAAGATGGAACTGCTTATTTGATTGAGCCAGTCCTAGGCACCTTAGATACATTCAACAGGATTCCTAGACAACTTTCTTACTTGATCTTGGTTTCATCTTCGAATTGTGGTGTTTGTGGTTTTCTGTAACTTAATTTAGTGTGGAAACAGAGGAATTATTATTCCAACAATTCTTACTCTGAGGCTTTATTAATAAATTACTATTCATCATTTTCCTTAGTGTTGAATTGAGGCCACAACGAGAGCTTGCCTCCATGTTTACAATTCTTGGTTGTACATTTAAAATTGTTAGCAGCCTAAACTGCCTTCTTAATTTGGGCCAGTTGTTTCTCCTTCTTCTCAGTTATCTGTTCTTCGAACAAGAAGGCTGATAACTATAACAATATTGATTAGATAGTGTATGCACTTGACCATCCTGATTACTTATCTTTATCTTCTGGTTTTCTTGCCTGGAGTAAGTCAAGACAAATAGAATTGCCAAACACGTTGGGATGAGGCAGTTCTGTGAATAGATTGATTTTGGGGGGTTAATGTGGATAAGATTCAGGTATCAAGAGTTCAAAATGAAAGATTCCACCTTCATATGGAGTTCCAACTGGACCTCGGATATTGGCATGCCAAACAAAGAGGTCGTGTTCAAGGGGTCGAGCAGTAACTCCCACTGTGGGAATGGACTCCTTCTCAATGATATTGAGATCCTTCAACAATCTCTTAGTAGCAAAATTTTATGCTTGAGTGTTGATGAGCGTCCTTAAAACTGCAGTATCCTTACATTTACCTTATTTAATCATAATATTTTTTACAAAAATTATTAAATCTTTTTATTCCCTGACGTAAATATTTCAATATAAAATTTTTATTTATTTGCAATTTATATGGATTAAAAATCAAATGAAATGGAAATGGCTATGGTGCATCTTGCCAAACCAGAAATCAATGACTAAACTGAAGAATACAAAGTATACAAAAGAAGATATATAATGGCATCATTTTTTGCATTCTCCACTGTATTTCAATCTCTAAATTTCAAGATCTGTTCATCAATGATGTTTTCAACTTGCAATCCAATCGCATCAGTTCTGTCAGCCATTTACGAAATACCAACCTTCATCATCTCATTAGCAGCCAATGGATTTCTACTAATGCATCCTCTCCTGACTTTTGTATGTAATTCAATCAATCTTAAAAACAGAAACATTTATTGTCAATCAAACAGATATTTCAGTAAGTCTCAAAATTGGATGTTCTTTAACATTGCTAGGCGCATTGGTTAGAACTGCTACCGTTATCACAGAGAGGTTGCATACTTTCACTAAAATATAGATTTTATACTGTTATTTTGGGGTCTCTTGTCGCTGGTATGGGAAGACCCTTCATTATCAATATTCAGGCCAACGTTGCCAAAGAATGGTTCAAACCAGAAGATAAAACTACTGTTATGATTGCGTTCTCATTCATTATAACTTGTTCAAGTGTATTTGGGTACAACTTACAATATACTTAGTGTTATAATACCTGGCCAAATATTCAAAGGCTATAACTATGAAACAGATCCGGATGATGGCAAATTGTTAACTGGTTAATTGATGGTGATTGAATTAGAAATCTTTAGTGCTATTTTAATTCCTGCCATTCTTTTCTTCAGACCTAGTCCTCCCACTCCACCTGGTCCCATCAATAAATCTAGAGATGAATTTACTTATCTCTAGTCTTTGAAAATGACAGCAAATAATAAAAATTTTGTAACTTTTAAATTTATCAACCTTATTAGATCCTACTATTCGTCTGTTACAGTCTATTGATGGGTGGCTTTCATGCTCTGGCTGTTGTCATCTCATACCTTTTTAATCCTTTTGGCTTCACTCCCTCATAAACCAGCTTCATATGTATAGTATTTAGAATGTAACAGCTCAGAAAGTTCTCCCATTGTTTGTGGATTCGTCAGTTCTGTTATGTATTCGATCTTAATCAGAAAATATCACTTGAATCATAAGAAAATAGTGTTGTTCAATTTGATCCCAGTTTTAGCTAGTTTGGGTTTGAGCTACTTTGCACTAATGACTGAAAGCTTGCCTCTAGTCCTATTATGCTATTCAGTATTCTTTTTTAGTTTTATAGGTTCTTGGCTTTTTCGTGATCCCTTGCATACCTTTGCAACTTGAATTAGCATGCAAGGTCTTACACCCCATTAATCAAACTATAGCAGTTGGATTTTTGTTAGCTGGTGTTCACATTTGGAGTTTCGTTTTTGGCGAGATTCTATCAGTAATAACCCATGATTAAAATAAGTAAGGAACCAATATTATAATTAGAACCTAAGCCTTTTATGGCTGTCTATTGCTATTCTTATCCTTTTTAGCAGCTGCCATTTGTTTTTCACGAGTTAAACTACCTAAGGAAGAGGAGGAGGAAGAAAACACTTAGGTGAATCAATCGACTCAAGAAGGTATATGAAAGGATATAGAAAATTTTGAGAAATTCATAATTCAATCGATTTAATTATAATATTAATTATGACTTAATTATTTCAAAAGGACTTTGAAATTGAAAGCTTATCTTGTATCTAATAATCTAGTTAGAACATGAACTCTGATGAGGATATTGATTTCTATAATTACTAAAACATTGCAAATGATTAAGATGGTAAATCACCTATTAAAAATAACCCTCCGTCCAATTAGGAAAAAAATGATATTGATAAAAAAGATGAAGGTTACGAAAAAATTCAAAAATAGTAATTTCAAGAGAAACAAAAGAGTGATTGAAAGTGAATAAATTGATAAACATTGATATTTCTCCTTTCATATCAAACTTTATTATCATTTATATTTATAAAAACTGCAACTTAATATTAACTAACTGTTTTTCTAACTTATAATCTTTGGGCAATGGATTCTAAAAGATGATAAAAACTTATTAAAAAATATAGAGAAATATTAAAAATAAATTTCAACTTAGGAATGCATTACATTCTTAATCTAATTGTATTTCCTAGTATTCCTTATAAGTTGAGATTTGTGATTATAATAGGTTAACATGGTCATAAGATTTAAGACAGACTTTTGATTTTTCCCTGATTGTTATATCTGGTATTTCAGAAACATCTTTTTTAATAATTTCTTCGCAATAGCACTAACTTTAAGTTTGTTTGTGAGCATTTTCTTATTTTAGTTCTGAAATGTTAAAATAAAAATGATTGATGCGAAACGTATCTGAGTTTTTTAATTAAAACTATTTATTTTTAATCTTTTTCCACGTTCCTATTCTAATACTTTTAGTTACCATATTTGCTTTTTAATATATCAAAATTTGGGTAGTTGTATTTCCCATCGTACAGTCTCCATTAGCCTTATTAATAATTTACATAGAATTGATAACTATATAGAGTTAGAATTACTCACTTGTCAACTTAATCACTATTAATTCTGTTTGTGAATGGTAAATTATAGGTGCATCCAAATTGATAGTATTCTCCTTCGTGTCCATAAATGGCGATAAACTTAACATTTTATATTTCTAAAATCAGTAACGGATAACTAATGATGGCATAGTACTAAAATTAATTAAATCATTAAAACAAATTGCTCATATTATTAGACTTCCTAAACTTCAAAAGCATCCATAAGTTTTCTCAGAATCTGTTAGACTGAATAAGATATCCCAATAATATCGATTTTTTAAAATCCTTTCAGGAATTTCTAAACATTCTTTAAATTAACTTCCTTTTTCCTATCTATCAATTCCTCCCTAATACATTTCACAGAGTGAACAATCATTTTTAAGTCCTTACCTAATATTATCTCATCATCCTTATAACAGAGATTTCTCTCATCATTGCTGCTCATCCATATCTACAAGTATAATCATAGAATCTACATAAACCATTTTCTGCCTTCCTATATCAACTATGCAATTAGGCTTTTAAGATGCGAATTATTTGATTAATTTAATAGCAGTTATTGGTAATACTGTTTCTAGTTGCTTCAAAATATTTAGGAACATAATAAATGAGTAAGACAGACGCTTTTGCTAAGTCTCAAAGAAATGCTATTTACTTGTTTTGTAATGAGGCATTAAATTATTTCACAATCAGGTAGTATGTAATCGTTTGGAATGATTGTTTAATCTTGAAATACCAATTTCTCCAAAGAACCAAAAGTTAACATATCATCGATTAGAACATTCTTTTACTTTTTGTGATCCCTATTCACTACCTTCTTTGCTTATAATTAATACATAATGATTCATTCTTGAAAATGCTCAAGAGACAGAATAGCTGCTGGTGTTTTATTGATGGCTTGCATTAGTTTATATTCTTACATACTAATAATCAATATATTTGCTCAGTTCCTTTTTAAATTACACTTAACTTATTTTAAGAAATTCATCATTCGTTGTATTAGAGCCTTGTCTATTTAATTAAGTATACCTGACGCTGATGAATTAAATTGTAATTCAATTGGATCAATGTTCTCGATAATTTATTACTCCTTGAGGATCATAAAAATTATTATTTGGATTTTAATATAAAATAAATAATCACAGCTTTATCTACTCATTATATTAGGATAATTTAAATCTTAGTTTCTTATGAATTAAAGGAGTATGCTCAGTTAGTTGAAATCAGATTCTTATATTAAGGGGAACCCCCCTACTAATTTATTGCAATTTTTCTTTTCGACATGCTTAAATTTATTTCAAGTGAGTGCACTTATCATCAATAATTAATTAAATTTTTAATACTCAAAATGTAGCAATTATATCAACTCCTCCTTACATAATAAGAAACTCTCCCTGAATTAACTTATTCTGTTGTATATAGACATTCAAATGGGTTAGGTGGATTGGATAACACATTCACAAACTCAACTTAAATTTCCAATCATGCATCCATTAAATGCATGGCGATCTCAAAATATAGCATTGTGGTACTCTATTCACTAAAATTTAGTTTGGAGGAGATTTCGGGATTGAACACTGGGGTCAAAATAAATTTAATATTCAAATGAGAGTTTAAGCAATTTCATTTTCTCCAGATTATGAATACATTATATTATCAGCTAAGGAAACTATACTATATTCTACAAAAACATAGAATTTTGTTAAGGCATTTCCTCATGATGTTAAATTTGATTCAACAGGGTCACTTTGCTTTTGCAAAGGAATAGTTTATGAAACAGCAACTTTCTAATAGCTGAAATAATTTAAATGCCCAGAGTATGGCGATTTTACGATTTCAACTTAAAGGGATTCATTATACTTATCGTCTGTTACATTAATAAAGCATTTAGAAGACTTAAAAGACTGCCGTCTTATTATTGATAACTATGATACGAATAAGCATTTCGAACATTCAATTCCCCCCTCGAATGAAGTTAAATAGTTGTGGTCAGATGATGGAAAAATCCTATTAATTTGGTCATAGACCCTCGATGATCACACCAATCAGAGTTATTTTGGTACTCACCACTTAAATCATTGGACTGAAGATAAATTATAAAATATTGAATTGTTTGAAGGACCTATTCATGATGTTCAGTGGGTTTAGAATGGATTTATAGTAATTTCTGGATATATGCCAGCGGGTGCAATTCTATTCAATAAATCAGGAGAAAAAGAATACTTAATACTTCAAGCTCATATAAATTCTATTTTTCCTAAGCAGAATTTAGTTGCTCTGTGTGGTTTTGGAAATCTGACTGGAGACATATATATTTATGAGTTGGACAGTCTCAAAAAGCTTGGTTAAACTAGATAAGATAAAGTAGTATAGTTTGAATGGAGTCCAAATGGAGAACACTTTTTATTAGCTACAACTTTTCCAAGATTGAGAGTTGATAACCAATTTATTATATGCTCAAAATATGGCGATTTATTACGTAAGGAAAAGTTTGAAGAATTGTATGAGATTAAATGGGTCAATGATAATAATTTGAATATCTAAATCAACATTGTAGAGGAAGTCAAATAATCAAAGCAGATTAATCTAACTACTGGAGTTGGTATTTTATATCATGTAACATCTAGACTTTATCAAATAAATGAAAGAAGCTAAAGTTAATGATCAGCCAAGGAAGTTGCAGAAAGATGAAAAATTATCGACTTTAAGATCTTCACCCTAAAATTAATAAAATGTTTAGTTGGTCTAAACTGCAGTACCTCCTAAACCAGCACCTTAGAAATAAGTTTTTATGAGGAGATAAGAACCTATTATTTAATAGCCTACTGCAGAAGAATTAGAATAATAATATTAGCAACACCTGTAATAATAACAATAGATGAAATTAGAAAAAAAATAAAAATAAAAGCACAATAAATAGATGAATCATCAAAATCATAAATAAAAATAAAAGCATTCACATCAAAATGACTTTTAAAATGATCCAAATCAAGACTTGGGATAGAATTACTACCCTATGTGGCATGAATGATTAAATATATCAAAATACAAATAAAATTTGATCAAAATATATCAATAATTCCTTTTAAACAAATATAAATGTCTTCTCATATCTTAAAATAATTACTCCATTATTCCTCTATACTTATGATCAAGCTCTTACTAAAAAATTCTAGAATTCTAATAATTGGTCTCAAAGTGATCAGTGCAATTATCCACATATAATATGAATCAATTCAAATTACAAGTAAAATTTCTCTATTTAGATAATTATCCTAGAATAACACTCTTAATCAAATTAAATTTTTCAGAAACAATTGTGACATCTTATTCATATCTTTATTTCTCAAACTCTATTAAATTTACATCATCCTGTATTTAATCTCACTATTAATCCAAAAGTTAGAAATGACTTTAAATTTTGACAAAGAAAGACAGTTTTGTAATTAATTCATAATACAATTTAATTTAAAGGGTATTCAATATCTCATCAAATGCTGCAAAATGTATCAATTAAGCCTAAGAATTGTCTTGAATTTTAATTTCATTTGTTCCTCCCTGTATCACAATTTTATAAGAAGCCTCCTCTAATTTAAATCTTCCCAGATATCTTCAAACTTACTCAACCTTCAACAGAACAACAGTAAGTCAAAAATGTCATCATAAAGTATAAAATAATTAGGTTACTTGAAATAATATTGGTCCACATTAATAAATATTATTCAATTAATCAATTATATATATTAAAACTCATACTCTGAAAATCATCAAATACCGTATTTATGATCAAAAGATTATATTTAATTATTTTAATAATCGAAATGATATTCAGTTTCTAGATTTAATAAGCTTTTTACTAGCATATATTATACCGATCCGATTAATTATATCATTATCTAATTATGTGCTAATAATTACAATAATATAACTTCAATTTTAATGCTTAGTTTACCTTTCGATAAGTGGAGTTTAAAGTTTTTCGATCCAGAATTCGAATCTCAGTATGAGGATCACTTAAATAAAATTAGATTGATATCCTTTCGCATACTAAACCTTACTATAAGTATTGCTGCATTTATTTGCCTTTTAACATTTGTCATCCAATAATAATCTCAACTCTTGTCTATACTGGTGAGTTTTGTATCAGGGGGATGTGTCTTTTTATTAATGATAAGCAGAAGGATCTTACCTTATCTAAAAATGGTATTCTCATTTTATTATGTTTGGGCAGTAACAACCAACATTCTGATAGCCTTTGCTGGCTTTTCTATGTAATTCATCTCTTTAAATTTAGACCTAATTTTATATTTGGCTTCAATACCTGTGCCTTGGCAATCGGTACAATGTAATATAGCGATAATAGGCTTAAAGTAGCTTATACTATCATCACTCCATTCGTATTGTTAGGTGTATTCGATGTATATAAGGCTGACAATTTAGCCTTCGTATTTTAGACTGTCTCATGTACTACTTTTATAGGAATTTGGGGATATATGAATGAGTATACATCTAGACTTGCTTTTTCTCTTAATCTAATTTCAAACAAGCAAAAGTATGTGTAGATTGTAATTTAGAGATTTGATCAATGAATTTGTAAATGATGCCATGTTTGCTTTAAGTTTAGATGAAAGAAGTAGATAATTTATTTTAGAATTTCAGAATAACAGATTCGTAGAATTAATGAACATAAAAGAAACAGAACAAATTAAAGGATTTTTGAGGTCCACCTTTGTTATGATGAAATCAAATGAAAGCTAAACAAAATTAAGAGATAAAAGCTCAACAAAACTCATAAATCTGGAAGAAGTTTTTTTCTAAAGAATACAGAGTTTTTAAATGTTTTCAAATTCAAGAGATCAATAAAATGGTAATTTGGAAATTTATTAGCATGATTTGATTAAAAATGAAACCAAAAAAATGTGTTTACAAATTAGATTTCTCAATTTTGGTAAACCTATTATTTTTGCCCTTATCAAATCAGAGCAAGTACCTAATTTGATTAATAAATATGAAAGCCAAATTAAAGAATATCAATAGCTTATCATAAATATGTCTTCTAAAATAATTAAAAAGTAATCTCTTCTTTATGAAGAGATGAAAAGAGTCAAGTTAGAAAACTCATTCGAATAATAAAAATTAATTTAAATAGAGTGTCTTAATTTGTCTATTATTAATTACATTCGAAACTTTATGTTGTTTTTTTAAAAAAATAAAATTGTAGGGATGAAATCCATACTTCAACCTTTCAAGTTTGAAAATTATATAGCAACAATTAATCAATACTTTCAAGCTATATCTGCTCATTATTCTATTAAATTTAAGCTTTAAAATTACATTGAAAGGAACTGCTTATTTAATATAAATATTAAATATCTAACACAGATCTTAATTAATATCTTTGATGAGTTGATAAAGAACTTAAATGAAAATAGTATGATCAGTTTGAGAATAATTGAGGAATTCCAATTGAATCGTAATGAAAAGAAACAAAAGACCCAAGGATTTTAAAATACCTAAATTAATGATGGATCTACAACAAAATAATTCAAGTTAGTTCAATTCACATTCATTTTTTCAAGTAATGAGTACATTAATTTAAATAATCTTACTTTTCAGAAGAATTTTACTTACAATGATTAAAAATCTCATATCTTTGAAGATGGCTCCATTATTTCAGAAATAACTTGCTTGCTCTTAGACAATATAGGTCCTAATAATAACATCTAGCTTAATTAATATCAAACACCCCAAATGTCAACATACTAGAATACTATTTCATTCTTTATATTTTCTGATTAATCCTAATTAGAGCCGTCTTATTTAAAGGTTCGAGAAAAGCCTTTATTAATATGAAATAATTAAAACATTTAACTTAGAATCTGATATTAGCATATTAATCTTTGTTAATTATAAATTATGTAGTTCATTGTTGATTATACAGGATGGTTCGAATCTTAGCATCAATATATATGAGCAATTGAGTCAATGATAAACTGTGGATCACTTCAAAGTACGGCTACTTCTGAAATCTTGCTTCCTCTTAAATGATATATTTTCTAAAGAATTCCTCTATTTTTAAAGCATCTATGACATTGTTTAGGTGACAGGCGAGTATAAATTTTAATTGTTATTCCTAAACTTCTTAATCTATGTATTGCCGCAATTCATCAATGTAATTTATCACAGTATTTTATTCAAATTACTATATTTTTACTTATCCTTCTATTAGACCTTGATTGAACTAACTGCCTAGCTCTTGAGCCTAACTGTAATAAATTTTCTTTATTTTTTCTTATTCACTTGGCAACACTTTACTATAATTATATGCTAATCTAGTGAAAACTAGACCCGTCAATCGACAATTAGTTGAAATGTTTAAATCCAACAAAGCTGAAACAACATTCATTAGAAATATGTATTTGTTTCTTTCTTATTACATTTCATTATTAAAGTACATTATAAAAATATTAATGAATACTTAATATTAAAAATTTCAATATCTTTTAAGTAATGAACCTGACAAAGATAAAAACTTGAAACTTTGAATCCTTTCCTGCCCATTCTTTAAATTTGAAAACACTTCACTTAACGATTTTGATAAATCTATACTACCACTTGATCCTCCTAATTTTTCAAAAGGACTAGTAAACAAATTCAATATTTCCTAGCCTAAATTCTTTACTTAAACAAATGCATCTAAACTTTACAAAGCTTTCCCTGCGATCTAATATTTTGAACCAAAACTCTCTTAAATGCTTTCTATAATTTATTATTAAACATGTTATATATCTCCTTTACTTTCAATTTATGTATCCTTCAAAGTTATCTATAAATTGCAAAATGAACTAATTTTTAACAACCCTTTCAATAAACCATCTACTTTTAATCCAGATGAATCATATGTAATATTCAATCTAGTTTCACAAATTTATAAGTTTTTCAACCATATAATAGGAGGCACATTTTTAATTATTTCTATTTCATCCAAATCTATTTTCTCCTCATTTTTAATCCTATTTGACATGAAATTAATAATAAACTAGAGTAGAGCACCAGATATGTAAATTTTCATAGGGACTATTGAAATAAATCCTGTGTAAGCTTGATTTTCAATTATCAAACCAAATTTAAATGCAGAATTATCCTACAACTCAAACTCCTCAAAATCAGGGTGCAAAATTAGTTTATGATATAATTTATCAATTCTGTCTTATATTTCAAAATTAGATCTATACCCAATTCCTATCTAACCTTCTTTATACATTTCAACTTTAAATAGACATCTTGAAAAGTTAAAGCAAATTTTATTTGAGTCTTAGGTCTAATCAAATTCATCATCCCATTCAGTATCATCATAAATAACATCAACTTCATAATATGTAACTCCTTATTCTAACTCTATAGTTATTTACCCTACTTCAAATTGATAAACATTCTCAACAATCTTCTCGTTAATGAGCTATTAACTGAAATCCTAGGAGATTTTATATTACTCTTCTGAAACCTATCTATCTGCTTAAGGTATTAATTTTAATAAATCATTAAAAATATCAATGATGTTTTATATTGTATCATACTTAAAATTTCCTACAATTTAATCTATACTAATTAACTTATCTTAATATTTTACATTTTTTAATTTCAATTAAGATCCAAATTATAAAATATGAGATTTATGATCGAAAAAACCATTTAAAATTAATGGAAATAAATTATTCATTTCATTTTATCCTATAATGAATATTTCAATGCTATTTAATTCCACAATAGAACTGATCTTAGCATTATTTACTCTTAGTAAAATTCTACTATTAGAATATGCAAGCTAATTTTCGATTTCATTTTGATTAGAGAATGTTTCTACTGAAACCAAAGGTAAAAAATCAATAAAACAATCTTCCTCTAAATTTAGTTGGATTTATTTTTCTTCATCTTTATCCTCAGTAAGTATTTATGCTTTACAAAACCAATCTTCTTAAATTTAACTATCAACTTCGATATAGTAATCAATAAGATCTCTCAATTTTAGAAAGGATTTAAATTAAAAATCTGAAAGTCTGAAGCATATATTTTTCATCTTTATAACAGTTTTTTCTTTAAAATCTGCTTGAATTACATATTTTCCATAATCTATTGACAATGGGTTATTTGATATTTCAAATGAATCCTTCTTTATATCTTATTATATTGAATTCACCTCATTTTTCATTCTATATAGAAACATTTGTGTAGATTTAAAATTCTTAAATTTTTAATCTGTATTTTAAGGGGTTAAACTTTAGGAATCAATCGCAATAATATCTTGAATTAAAATTAAAATTTATTTAGCTTTTACAATACTTACTGTTTGAAGTTCTAAATAAAATAAATTACTTAAAGAATTATCCTCTATTCCTATGGAGGCAAAGTTTATTTTAAGTTAATAAAAGAACCTCTATGATATTTTCTTTGCATTCTACTTTTTTACTTTTATGAATTTTTATTAATATTGTTTTAATGATATCAACCATTTCAGAAAATTGTCTGAAAGTTTCAATTTCAGAATTGGAATTAATCCGCTTATTATTAAGTTGCATTTTTGTTTTTTGTAATTAAATACGCTTTCTAATTAATCAATTCTTTCCTTTTTCATTTACTTTATTTCTTAAAAAGCAAAATAAATTGTTGGATATGTTTTTATTTTATTAACATTATCTTAATCTATTATAACTATATTTTATCCTTCAAATTCTAATTCAATTTAATTAAAACTAACGCTAATTAGTTGAATTGGATTTTAGAAATATTTGGCTTCTTCACATGATTCTTAAAACCCAGTTTTTAATTCGACTGCTTTCGTAGGCTTTTATTTTACTGTAATCCCTTTCGTTTTAAGAGAGACTGTTTTCTCATTTATAAAGAAACTTAACATAATATGAGGAATTTATATATCTAATCCATATAAAACATCCGTCTTTTTTTAGGGTATTTGTTGTATCTGTTGTTTTGGCACATATGTCAATAAATTCATAATTGAATCATACCTAAATGAAGCTACAATTTAAGAGAATTCAGCTTTTACTGAATAGAATACATTTTTATCTTTGCACTTTAATAATTAGATATTTACATCAATTGCCTTCTTACCATCTGATTATTATTGAAAATTCGCGAAATTATATATAGAATAATCGTATTCTACTTTTTACAGTAGATGTTATCCTATTAAAACAACAGGAGTTACAAGAAATTCTTATTTTCCAATAGATTTACAGCTAAAAAACCTTTCAGAATTATAGGCCGAATTATTGGTTTCTCTTAAATTAAATTAAAAGGAAGGACTGTTCAGTTTTATTCTGTAAGCAGCCATTCTTTCGATATTTAATTTCAAACATTTTTCGCTATACTCCATAACGATATCAGCAATTTCAATAAAAAAATGAGATTCAAGTTCTTGAAAGAATCTTTCTCTTAATGAAGGAAATTAATGAGCATCTTCACATACGGCTAGTTTAATTCCTTAAAAATAGCATTTAAATTATTCTTATTGATTTTTTATTTTTGGATCAACATAATAATCTGTTTCTCCAACATTTAGTTATAAACTTTGAAAGACTTCTTATGATTACTAGTTACTAAATGAATTTAATTCAGAAGATTTCTAAAGTTCAGTACTTAAGGCTTCAATGCCTTTCATTTCAAACTGTTTAATATTTTTCTTGTCATTTTATGCTACTACTAAACCTGGAGATTGATTTTAAAGTAAGATTAATGCCTTGCTTATTTAGTCTACTTTTAATTGATATCTGGAGTATGACTTTAAAATAGTTTTTATTTATTTTTTATTTAACAAAAAATCGAGTGAAGAAACGTTGCCATTTAATTTTAATTAAACTTAATTATCGTCTTTTGTTTCTAGAATGATATTTAATTTGATTGCCTTATCCATAAGTGCTATTTGGTCATTTTTTAGCCTTAATTCTATCAAATCAATAATGGTAGTTATATAAAGTATATTGCTAATAATAAAATAACATAATTTACTTGGATTCAGCTTTATGTAATTCCAGATTTATACCACTAGTTAAGATTTCATATTGAACTCCCTGTTCAAGTTTAAATATTATTTATATATTTTTAATAGAGATCGAAAGATTACTAAGCAAAGTATCAGCCAGGCATAAAAAGTTAAAAAATCCTGATTCAACACTATAATTCTAATTCTAACATTATTCTAAGCAATTTCTTTAATAAACTTCTTTCCTTAATTTGTAAAGATAATTGATTTTAGCACTTTCACGCTACCTAAATTCTTCTAAGTTCTATAAATATTATTTTAATTCATCATCAGACCTATCTTTTAAAACAATAACGAATGTTATTTTTTCAGCTTCAAATTTAAGATTTGATATTTTTAATGATTCTTAAATATAGAATGAATTCGTTACTAATTTGCGCGTCTTCAAAATTAAAAGGACTGCTACCTAACAGTTGATTAATATATTTTGTTTTTAATTACAAATTATCTATTCCTTTAATTAGTGCGATGATATTTAATTATTAAGGGTCTTCCAAATAGTCTCCCAAAAAATTTGAAAGAAATAATTGAGATGTCTCTGAAAAACTATTCAAAAAGTAATCCTTCATAGGCTTAAGCCATTCTTTAAATCTTTACATTTTTTTATTTATTAAATAATTAATTATCAAACCATGATTCCAATTATTTTTGATAGAAAATTGACATTTTTAGAATTAGATATTACCTATTCCATAATAATTTTCGTAATTTTTACTTTTTCTTTGAGCATCTATTGCATTTTTGTTACTATTAATTTAAAAGATTCTAATTTAAAATTGTTTTGGCATGTTAAACTTACTTAAGATAATCATAAGAATTTAATTTCATGAAATTTAAATGTTTTGATAAAACAAATTACTTTCTAATATTTATAGAAACATGAATTTAATTCAAAAATCTTGTAAACTTCCAGAGCTTTTAAATTTATGTTTGAGTTATAAAAAGATAAATATAATCACAAAGTTGATTATCATATAAGGCTAAAATTAAATTAATTTAGCAGATTATTTGACTGAATTCCTCAGTTAATGAAATTTTCATTATAATATTTCTTTAAGATGAAAGTGATATATTAGTCTTAATAGCATAATTTAAAATTTATTGATTACGATCAATGTGCCTAATTTTACAGATGCAGAATACTATTTTTTCGATGTTTGAGATAAAGTATAAATTGGATTTGATGGCTAAAGGTTAAATAAAATGATTTTTGGTTGATTTGATTCTATAGATAATTGGTATAGTTTAATTGGTATTATTCTATTATGGAAATATAACTGAGTAAAGGATGTTGTATTCATAAAGAATTTAAAAGGAAATACGAAATGATTTATTAGTCTTATGATATATTTGGTACTAATTCTAAAGAAAAATAAGACGTGCTCTCTAGAATGAAGTATAATAAATTAAAAACCAATATTACTTTTAATATTTATAATTTATGTTCATATTGAGTGTGCTAGAGGGGATAGTCTTACTGTTTTATGTAGGATATTTGGTTCGAGAGTACTCACAACAACAAGTACCATTTTATGTGAAATTGTTAACATACATTTCATGGATCCTTTCATTTGGAATTGTATTTATCATACCTCATGACATCTATTACACAATCAATGATTATGGTGATGGCTATGACTACACTGTGATATTATGGAAATGGATATATTGGGGCAATTTCATACTGTGCTGGTGACATTTATTCATTTATTCGTTTTAGGCTAATATTACCAGTTTGTTAGGAATATGAGGATGCGGGGGAATTCAGCTTCAAAGACAAATTGATACGATCTTTTAAGAACAATATAATCATCTATGCTTATTTTTTATTGTTTGGTTTAATCTTTATTGCCTACCTGGCTATTTTCAACAAACTGGACTTTAATTCAATTTTAAAAGTATTAGTTGCTTTAGCTTATGCATTGTAAATATATATTCTAATCATAGTGGCATTTTGTTAGTAGTTATATTACTAGGACATGGTTTAGTAGCAATCCCAAGAGAATATTGGAGGAAGGCACAATATTAAAAATGTTTAAAAGCACTCTATTTAGAGGCTGCCCAAATTAATCATACTATTTAAGAACTTTATATCTAACTATTCAATATGACTATTGAATTGAAATAAAATAAATAACTCAATCCGAATTAACAATGTATAGATTATATATTGAATGAAGTAAAATTAATATCTATAATCTAGATCCCTTATGAAATCATAGAGGATGCTTCTCATAAATTATTGAATATCATTGAAGTTAAACAACTATCATCCTTTTGTGAGATTAATAAGAAGGCTAAAAAGAGAGCTGCAGAATATAAAAGAGCCTAAACTAAATGGGATCACATTTGCACTGAATGTTTTCTCTTAGAAGACATGATTGATAACGAATTCAGTGTGCATTACAAAATTAGATCGACATTACGTTATCCAAAGTCTGGGTAATTTGGTCATTATGTTGATATACTGCAATGGCTTTGGTATACTAAAATAAAGAAGGCTTATTTATTATCTTTGTGTGTGATTTTCTCAATATTATCAAGCATTGTGATATTGTCCGAGATATCATGCTTTACTGAATTTGACTTTAATATCCTTAGTAGAATAATCAATGTCAATGGATTCATGCATACTTAAATATCAATCTTAATACCTTTGATGTATATATCTTTTTGTGCTTTTTATGGACTATTTCACATTAACTTTGCTGGAATGTATGGCTTTTATAATCACTAGCAAACTGATGCACCTAGCTTGATGTTTGGCTCAATGTAAGTATTTTGTTATTAATATAATTAGCAATTTTTCTAGAGTATCTTTTCCGTTGACTTTCAATTTCTTACAGATGATCCACATTTAGGGTACTCCTTTTGAGGATGTGGTTGGCAATATGGATACTAGTTCAGTTTTAGGGATGTCTTTTTCATATTCATTGCCTATCTTATTGATAATGGCATCGATTTTCAACTTCTTTGAAGTTTATGATAAGATTCTTTAAGTTGTTGGATTACCTTAATTCAAGTTTTCGTAAACTCAGTTCAATAGTGAGGAAGGAGAGCGCTTGATTTGCAAGGCGAGAGTGAAGAGAGAGAGGGATATATTGAATAAGGTTGGCATAAAATTTTTGGATTAATGTGAAATGCGGGAATTGGATAGCAGAATGATTTAATTTGTATGATAATTATTTAATGTCTCAATAATTTGTGGGAATAAATGGAGAATAGACTGGTCTTGGATTTACCAACCGAGATTAAGGAGCCAAGGTTGAAGAAGATCAAGGTTTGATTGACTTCAAAATTATAACAAATAATGGTAATCACGAGAGAATGAAGATGTTAATTGACTTGAAAAATATATTCGCTCGCCAACTTCCTAAAATGCCGAAGGAATATATTGTTAGACTTGTATTTGATAGAAATCATGAATCAATGTGCATTGTTAAAGTATTTGATTATTTACTATGAAGGATGATACAAAAGTGATAGGAGGAATCTGTTACAGAAAGTATCCCACTTAAAGATTTGCTGAAATAGCATTTCTGGCAATTACAGCCAACTTGTAAGTCAAAGGATATGGAACAAGATTGATGAACAAATTCAAAGAACATATACAAAAATAGGATGTCGAATATTTGCTGACTTATGCAGACAATTATGCAATTGGATATTTCAGAAAACAGGGATTCTATTAGGAAATAAAGATGCATCCAGACAGATGGAAAGGATTCATCAAGGATTATGATGGAGGAACGTTGATGGAATGTTATGTGCATCCTAGTATTGATTATGGAAACATTAGTGATCTGATTAGAGAATAAAAGTAGGTATTGCATTTCATAATATTAAGCTCATGATAGACATGATCAAGAAATTAACATTGAATGATCGAGTATATCCTGGCATTGAGAAGCAGAACTACAAAATGGAAACTTCCAATGGAGATAGACCTGCAGTCAAACCAGAAAGTGTTTAAGGCATTATGGAGAGTGGTTGGACAATTGAGGATTACAATGAATTGAAAAAGTAAAAGGAAAAGACTTTTATGATCTCATGCTAGTAGATCATAGACACCATGAGAAAACATAAATCTGCCTGGCCTTTCCTTGAACCTGTCAATAAGGATGATGTCCCTGATTATTATGATGTGATTACTGATCCAATTGATATTAAGACTATTGAAAAGAAATTACAGAACAATTAGTATACTTCCAAAGACCTCTTTATCAAGGATGTAAAGAGGATCTTCATCAATTGCAGAAATTACAATCAACCTGATACGATATACTATAAATGTGCGAATGAATTGGAGAGAACCATTGATGATTACCTCAAAAAGTTGAAAGATGAATCCCAAATACCAGGTGTCAGCAAGAAGATAAAGAAGACAAATAATAAATGAATATTATTATGTTATTTATTTATCATATTTTTGGAAACACATAATCAAATTTAATTGAAGTGTTAATTTAGCAAAGCTATCACTTTATTGCAAAAATCCATGAAAACCACAGGATGACCTCTGCATAATTGGAAATCAATCATGTGATCGTTATTGTTAGTTGGCATCTATCATTATATATATTATTGTATACCTTATAAATTTAGATGTTAAATATAATCTCTTTGGCTGAATATTTATTTTCCTTAATTTTTGGTTTCTTGCCATCGTCCTTAAAAGTCAGAGAAGCCAAATCATTTTTCGATCCTGTTTCTTCCACTTCTTTTTGGAATTCGTTGAATAACTCCATGCTCGAATTATACTTTGTCATCTTTATGAGATTCTTATGATAACATTTCAACTTGTAATCAGGACTCTTTATCTTAATAACAGTATTAAATTTCTCTAGACAAGTGTAAATAGCATTTACGATTTATCTCGCTTGATAAGGGTAAACAATTGCCATTATGTCTTTTGGTAATTCCTTACCGTAATCATAAGGCTAAGGCTTCTAAATTTCATTCAATAGACAATTATTGAATGATTGTCCTTCAATTTATGGAATTTGAGGATTAAAGATTAGATCATGCATAGTTAAATTGTGTAGAGTCATGGGAGTAGAAGATTCAACTCCTAATTATCCCAATAGTAAATCATAAATGACTACAAATGATTTGTCTTCTCTTTTTCTGATACTCTTCTGAATTTATGTTTGTGTCATACCTCTAAAATTAACTGTTTGCAATTGCATTAATTTCTCAAAGACATCTTCATTGATTTATCTACGTCCTTCGTCTAATTTGAATGGTATTTGGAGATAAAAGGGAACTTAAGTGCTTCTCATATATGGATGAAGATGAATCTCATGGAATTTGATTCTCTTCAATGGATCTGGAGTGAGCATTTTATTAATGAGATCTCTCACTTGAGGACTGAAACTACTTGGGATGGTGTAATCAGCACTTTTGATTTTTTTAAAGAGAGCTTGGGTGGTTTCTTCATCAAAGGGTAAGAAACCTGCAAGTAATGCATACAAAATTACTCCACAACTCCAAACATCAGCATCGGAACCACAATAAGTCTTTCCTGATATCACTTCAGGTGCAGCATAATTTGGAGAACCACATGAGGTTTTTAAATACTTCCCATCTTTCATCAGATTACTTAATCCGAAGTCTGCGATTTTGACAACATAATTATGAGTAATCAGAATGTTTTCTGGTTTGAGATCACGATGGGCTACTAAATTGTTATGGCAATATTCGACTCCACTTAATATTTAAAGGAAAAAGTTGCGAGCCTCACTCTCAGGCAATTTGCCTCTTTATGCGATCAAATCAAATAATTCTCCTCTTTCTGCATATTCCATTACTACAAATATATCTCCTGGGGTGTCCAATACTTCGTATAGTTTAATTACATTGGGATGATTAAAATATCTGAGCAACCTTATTTCACGCCTTATCTTAGCACCCATTCTTGAATTCTTCATTTTTCTTTTATTGATGATTTTGATGGCCACTTATGTATTAGTAATATTGTGTTTAGCCACTAATCTATTCATTAAATCTTACGTTTGACTTTTCCGAATGCACCCACACCCAATGTTTTACCTATTATGTAATGTTCTATTTATAATGGAGCTTATCCTTATTATTACATTTTATTATTATTATATTAATTTAAATGAAATTAGATATTAATTGTTGTGAAGATGATGATATTATGAATCAATTGTATGTTCATCTCATTATTTATCATCAGCTCCGAAAATGGATCACTCATCTTCCAGGGTTTTAGATTGAACGAAAAAGGAATCAAATATCATAAGCAATGCAAAAAAGATTAAAAATAACAAAACATAACTCTTAATGATTTTCAACTAGTCACCAAATTGGGATAAGGAGGTTTTGGTAGCGTCGAAAAGGTCTAACTCAAAGGAACTCAAGAGATGTATGCATTGAAAGTAATTGTATTAATTGCTATCAGAAAATTAAATTTCTATCTGATACTAATCAAGAAAAGTTATTGACAAGAGAATTGGATGCTTTAATCTCTTGTGAATCCGATTTCATAGTATAATGTTATGGTGCATTCTATTCTCAAGGATATATTTGCATTTGGCTTGAGTATATGGATTTAGGCTCCTTGGACAGATTACTGCAAAAGGATGGACTTATCAAGGAGCCCATGATGATGATGATCACTTATAAAATACTATAAGGATTGGATTACTTGCATTATAAACACAAAATTATCCATAGAGACATCAAACCACATAATATATTGATTAATTCTGAGGGAAATGTAAAAATTGCAGATTTTGGTATTTGCTAAACAGTGTCAACTGGATAATATTTGAATACTTATATTGGCACAGCCATCTATATGTCACCTGAGAGATTGCAATCCATGAATTATGGAATGGATGCCGATATTTGGAGTTTAGGTATCATGCTCATAGAATGTTTGAGTGGACAGCATCCCTTTAAGTATTGCTAATTAATTAAACAGGAAAAAGGATTACTCGTAGATTTAATAAATGAAACAGATCATGGAGTTTGACGTCGAATAATATCTTTAAGAATATAATTGGTTACCTGAAACCAAGGAGATTATTTAGAAATGTTTGCATAAGGATCCTAAATAAAGACCAACCGTTAAGGAATTATTGCAAAGTAAACCTATGCAAATGGCCAAAAATATCAACGAATAAGTATTTCATTAATGGTTAAAGTTAAAATTCAAGTAATGATTGATTAAATTTACAATAATAATAAAGCTATGACATTGTGTGTTTTTCATTTATTTATTATATAGTAAAAATCCAAAGAATTCTATTTCTATTTTTGTATTGCCATAAATTAATATTAAACAGCATATCATATTAATACTACATAAGTGTTTTGATTTCTTTATTAAATAAAGTCAGAATAATTATTATTACCAATCTTAGATGAAGGGTTTCTTACGAATTGGATTGAGTCTTAAGATAAAAGTATTGTTAGGCTTCATTAATCTGAGAGGATAGTCTAAAGCAAAAAGCAATTGAAAATATTCTATTAGCTAAGTCATATAGGATGTTAGGGAGAACCTAAAGAATTTCGTCTAGTCCTTTTCCATTCCTTCACAATGACATGGGCCCTCAATTTTGGATCATAATAGAGCTGCAATAAGGAAGATAAAGAACATATATTTTAGAACAAATTTGATAAAAATTAAGTTAATATTGCTATAATAGGGTTTAAGTTATTAATTTAGAGATCGATATCTTATCAAAAAGTCGGTTTAATGTCATTCCATAGAAATTAAGCCAGAAATCCAAGCAAATTAATTGAGAAATATATATTTTTAAATCTATTTTTATGCAAAAATATTGGGACTGTGAAAAATTTTAAGAGAATGAACCCAATAAATTTCAAAGTTTAGGAAATTAGTTCGTTAATGGACTGAAATCAAATATACAGGACATATTTAGTTTATACTCTAAACATGAGTTTTGTTAATCTTATGCTATTCTTATTGATGTTGGCTGTAAAAGCAAGTATACTTTTGCAATATTAAAAGGATAGTGTATGCAGAATAATTGAATTAAACTGTGGGGTAATTGAAAAATTACTTAAATTAATATTTGGAGGAGATAGAAGGGATTTAGTAAATAAATTAGAACTTCTAATCAGAAGAAGAGAAATAAGCAGTAATATTATTCTTGGATGTGATTCAAATAGCAACATCAACTATTAATGATTGGTATTAATTTAATAATTTGCCTTAATAAAAAGATGTTTTTCAATCAGAAGGTAAATTAATTAAATCCTAAAATTAGTTGATTCAATAGCAGAAATTTATAAAACTTAATAGAATACAAACGAGTGTTAGTGCTAATTAATTTGATTGATGAAACAACATTAATTGATTTATTTAATAATTTCTAATAATTTACATAATCCAAAGAATATCTATGATGTATCTTTATATATAAAAATTTCAAGTTATTTTGAATGATTTATGGATTGTTAAAGCTTTTGCAAAGTCAGTTCCGTCTAATTCAGCTATTTTTTATTTGATTTGCTCTTATTTCAATCTTTACTTGAAAATAGCATTATAATTGGTTTTATAAGCACTTTATATAAGAAACACTTTACTTAATATCTGTTCCTGCTTTATCGACTCTTATAGGGTTAGATAGTTTCCAGTCAGGCTTATATTCATATTTTACTCTAATAAATAGTTAGAGTGTAGCTTACTTCATTTCTGTTTTAGGCACTAATTACGCTTTAAATCTGCTGAATAATGCTCTAAGACAATTAAGAACTAGTTCTTGAAACTCCAATTCATCATTCATTTCAATCCAATTATCCAAAAATAATTTAGCTAAGTCATTGAGAGGTTATGCGAATTCTAATTCAGAACACTTTTTAAATTTAAACACATTATTCTATGGTTTTAGTAATTTTTAGAGGTATCCAAATTCAGTACCATAGGTTGTAGATGTTTAATTTTTTCTATGCATCTCCTCAGCCTTTTTAAAACTATTCAAAATTGACTGTAATAAGATTACTCTAATTCTTATTGATCTGTTAGCTCTTGTAATTGAACTGTTGGAGGTTTTGCTCTATGATTATCGATCTGAATATTACCTAAATAATTTCCTTCCTTTGTGTTTATAGATGGCTCCAATCAATTGGAGACCTCTGGCTTCTTTTTCGCTTGCAATATGTATCCAATCCTTGTAATATTTGAGATATTCTGGTTGAATAATATTTGTCAGAATTGTAAGTGGTTCCATCCTGATATTATTAATAATATTAATATTTTTTATTTTCTCAAGCAGACCTTCTATTAAAAATGATCTAAGGAATTTTTGGAGATGTGACTTTAGCTAATATTTCAATAGCTGATCTTAGGAAGAACAAATAAAATAGTGCCAACTAGCCTATCAAATAACAATCTAGATAATCATAAATATTTACACAAAATACTTTTCACGTTCATATTAAAAGGCCGAATTTTGATTCGATACAACTCAATCATCCATTACTATCAATGGATTTAAATGATATTCTAAATTCAAAATAGTACTATTATATATTTAAATGAGTTTCGAGAGCAATGCCAAAAAGTTTGGTGAAATACTTAAGAAAAATCAATATTATTTGGAAGAATACCAAATAAAATAGAACTAATAAATCCCGATAGATAATAGAGTGGATCAAAAATAAATAGCATAAATAAATGCTCCAATTAAAAATAATAAACAAAATATGGTTAGTCAATATGATTAAGCGAGAAGGACCACTATTACCAATTATAACCAAGATAAACTTTTATCAGAATATTAAAAATAAAATAATTCTTGTTATCCATTCATAAACCCTTACTAAGTCTAAGAGGTTTAGAAGTAAAAATATATAGAAATAAAATAGCACTAGTTAAGAAAAAAGTTTAAATGAAATAATCAACTTTTTCAAGCAAAACAATTTTGATGTCCACACATAGGAATTGCAGTTCTATATCGATGCTTATAAAACTAAAGACCCTATTAAACTACTAGAAATGTATAAAGCAGATAAGATTAGATGAGAAGTATATTTTACAACAATTTGAATTACAATAGATAATTTAATAATATCAAAAGTTGTTTTTCTATAGATCTTTCTTTTGATGAATATTACAGTTTAAGGTAATTGATTTACGAATTTATTAATTTTTAATAAAATATACTTTTATTATTAATTTATTGAAATTTCAAGTTTGATGAATGACTTTATTTAAATAATAGAAAAGGAAGTAAAATCGGCTACAGATTTAATAGAAATGGAGTCATTCATAAGAAAATTTATTTATAACTATTATCAAACAAACTAATTAGCTGATCAATTAGCCAGAGATTGTTAATATGAAAAAATCAAATAGGATGATTAAATCATCTTGTAAGAAGGAATATATTTTGTTGTTGATGGTTAATATTAATTGGCTAAAAGATTTATCAAATTGCCAAACTTCTTAGTAATTCCCTTGCATGAAAAAGCTATTGTTTTTGCTCTTTCTGATGTTCATCTTTTATCAATAAGAACAAATTTTAGTTCCTATTTAAGTCAACTAAAGGAATTGAGAACCGATATCATTATAGAATTCTTAAGGAAAACTCTCTTTCCAAATTTTCCAAGAAATAGTGTTGCAAGAATTTCAAAATACTTTTGTTTGACAACTCTTCCTTTTAATCACGTTATTTATAAAGAGAATGAAGATAGCAGATTTGTGTATTTGATTAGGGAAGGAGAAATTAAAGTAAGTATTTCATTAAGCCCAATAGTTATAAAAAGAAAAGAAATAGTTAAAATTATTAGTTGAAAATTAAATCTTCGGTGAATATGAAGTGTTTTTTAATAGAGCTAGATTTGCAAAAGCGGTAACCAATTCTTCAGTTTCTCTTCTAACTATTAAATCAGAAATAGTAAATATTCATATAATATAAAGAGTTTTTAACTTTACTGAAAGAATATCCCATTTTAAAATAACGTTTACTATGCTAAAGTGTCTTGAGATATGAATTTATGTATCAACCAAAATCGATTGAAAACCAATAGGACAATAGATAAAATAATAGTTTGTTAAGGAGACAGAAAAAAACATTAAGAAGTTTGTCACCGCAACAAGATTGTATTTAGATGTTTGAAATGTCCTAATAAATTTAAAAAGAAAGAGTAAGAACTGGATATAAGGTCATGCCTTTATTCTTTAATTATAGAGTGTCTTTAGTAGAAAAATGTGCTACTACTGTTTAATCCCCTCAATCTTCAACAGTATCAATTTTATTGATTCTCATAGAGAAGAAAATTAGAAACTACAAATAGTGAAGTATAATTTCGATCTCAAAGTCCAGTCAGTAACTAAAAAGTCTCCAAAATAATCTCAAGCAAACATAATATGTTCAGACAACAACCTAGTCGAGAATTCTTATTACAAAATTTTGTGAATTAATCTAAACCATAATTTTGAATTTTATATATCAGTTAATATATTATTCTATATTTAATATAATTTCTTATTTTAAAGAATTTTACGTTTATTTTATGGAGATTTAAAATATTTAAAATAAGAGAGATTTAGAGATGGTAAAAAATATATAAAAATCAGATTTATAAGTCTAGTTTGAGTTGATTGTAGAGATTTGACCCTTTCTTGTCGACAATGTATTCAATTTCTTTCTCTTGAAGAGTCATTCCTTCTAGATTCATGAGCTTTATGCTCAATTTCATTAAAAGGAGTGTGAAATTTAAGAATGGTGAGATTCTTCCTTCCTCAACTACTTTTGGGAATATGTTAAATCTATTCTATATAAGCTTTTCCAGTGAATAGAAAGTCTACGAATTCCACCATTCATTTCGATTGTATTTGATGCTTTTCATAGCCAAGTAGAGTTAGATAATGAATTTAAGATTTAGGTTTTAAAAGTAATAAAGATTTTCACTTTTGATGTTGGAAACTACAATTCTGTAATAGTTGTTATAATAGTTTTAGAGATAGTTGTTTAGAATACTTAATTCTTCTGTTTATCTTGAGTAGAAATCATACTCAGTTTAACTGATATTTCGACTGATAATTTTGTTATTTATCAAATTTTCAAACACTACTTAAGTCTGACCAATCAAAGTTTTATAAACATCATTGACTTGAGATTCCTAAGTAAGACTTTCTAAGACGAAACAAACTTCTCTTTCTCCAATTTATCTCTATGATTTTTTTTGTGATTATGCACAAACCCCCATAATTTAATTATTAAAATTTGTTTGTATGAGTTCATTTTATTTATGAAAAAAAAAAAACATTTTATTCGAAATATATATTATAAGAATTAAACATTATTCTAAATTAATCTCTCTTAGAGAAAGCTCTAATTTATAGATTAAATATTATAAATTTGTTGTATTATTGTTTTAATCATCCTTTTTAAAGACTATAGAGTCTAATAAGTCTCAACAACTCCAATTTAGTTCTAAATATAATTTTTATATGATTATTACATTATAGTAAAAAAAAGTATATGAACTCCTTTAGGATAGGAATTTGATCAAAGAAAGTCTCTTTTTTAATATAATAATGCTTTCATTAAAAGATAATGAATGTTCCTTTTGTTTAATAATCATTAAAATAACTTAAGAATTATGAAATTTTGCTATTGCTTATGAATATTTTTCATAATTTTGAAATTCCATTCCTGTCTTGTTTCATCACTTATCAACTTGAATAAGAATAAATAAATTTAATCATAAATTATAATATTTATATATAAATCAACTTATTATAAATTAGCAATATTAATATATTTCTAGAGCATACACATTCTATAAGATAAATTAGTTGAATTAATTTTGTTAGCTTTGTAATTATTTTGTCATTAAACTATAATATTGATTTCAAAGCCTTAATAAAATTAAGAGATAGAAAATAATTGAATTTGTATTTAGTTTTATTTAAAATAAAAAAGAGTTAATTAAAAATGGTTTTAGGACAAGTCTTTTCATTTTTTTCACAACAGGTAATGTTTATTTGGCTTTTGGTGTTTATTACACCACTTTATGTCTTCTTGGCTAGCGTAATGGCTAAAGGATTACAAATACTTTATCAGATGTCAATTAATAGATAATCCTTAATTTATAAATACGCAGGAGATGTCAGTTGGTTATTCCCATTCAAAGTAAGAAATGATTTTTAGTATTATAGCAAAATGAATAAGAATTTAAACTAGTGCACATTATATTATTGGCAGTGCTAATTGGTTTAGTTTCTCTAATTATTATTGGTGGAGTAATGTTATAAAATTAGTTCGAAAAGCAAAAAGTAATTGAGAAGGTTTATAACAAAGAAGAAAAAACAAAGAAAAAAGTGGCTACCGAATGAAAGAAAATTGTATATTCATTTTGTATAGATATAAGTAATTTTAATATAAATGGAATATAATATAAAATTAAATGAATAATCAAACTTAGTTGTAAATATTTAACAATTCATTTTAGTACAAATCCAGTTTATTAGCCTGTATAGACACCTTTGATGACGTAAATATCTCCTTAAATGTTAGCATGTATTCGAACATATTTTCATCTTAAACTCCATTTGCATCATCCAAAGGAATCAACCAAGAACCTATAGTAACAGCTATGGATCAAATAATTGAAGATAGAACTAGCGCAGAGTTCGGATAACATAGTCGACACATTTCTCTAAATTATCAAATTGTTGAAAATGATTTAAGAAAAGTAGTTGAAAAGAAAAATTATGTGGCCTGCTAAATATTTTGATTATATTGATATACATATATATTATTCGATTGTCTTAAGTCAATTCATCATTTATCTATTTTTTAAATCATTCCTATTCTTCCTAATCTAATATCTACTATTCTTTTAGAAAATTCCCGTCGAGCAGAAGAAATTCACCTTTTCCTCACAAACCCCTTTGATTAATAGATCCAATTCTATAATATTGGGCTGCAAGTACACTAAATAAAGCCTTCATGTCCATTCATAATTCATTTCACATTAAAGAATATTTTACTAACAGCTACAATTACTTGACCAAATACAAGTTTTGATAATATTATCACATTCTTTACAGTAAGGAAATTTAGAAAACTCCTATGCTTGTAATTTTTATCTACCATAGCATATGTAATTGTATAATTTATATAAATATCTTCAAGATTTACTTTAAAGGTATTTAAATCTACCTTTTAAATTATTGAAATATCATCTAAATTTATAACAGATATTCGGTTGACTTAATTTAGTCTTAACATACTTTGTGGAGATTAAATACAAATTTAAATTCCTATTATATTTTATTTTGCTGTCTTTTCATTTTAATAAATTGTGTCATAATTTCAGTGCTTTTAAAGATGCAATTTGATTTAATTTCTTAATTTGTTGAGATTAAATTAATCCATTATTATCTTTAATTTTCTCCATATATCTTATTAACCTTAGATTTAAGCGGAGTAATCTATAATAGATCTTTGAAAAAGAATCAAGCAGATATCACAATAATTCTAACTTAATAAAATATCTTGGTTTCTAAAAGTCAGCATTCATTTGTTCTTTAATTAGATATTCTAATTTGGTTTTGAATGTTATAATCTTAACTATAAATTGTTAAGACAAGATAAAATTTTCTTTTTATTTTCCTTATTGTCATCTTAGTCTAATTTTTCTTTCTCTAATTATATACATTGTAGATTATTCTATTTATAGTATCTAATACTCCTTTTAAGATAAATAAATTAATTAATTTAAATAATTATAATAATCAATTTATTTGTCTTCCTATTAATCTTATGTTAATTGGTGTAAATTTTACTATAAAAGCATCCCAATCTTTACCATTGAAAGAGACTTATTTTTTTTTAATTGTGTTATCTTCAATATTTTACTTCTGCATTTTTTTCACTTCTAATTTTACTTGTTCAGAAACCTTATTACTCTTTAGATTATCAATATTATGAGTGTATATAGGAATATCTTATAATAAATCCATTCCTAATTCTTAGGGTTACAACATTACAATCCCATCAACAATGATAACTGCAATCGAAACTTTTGTAGTGATTGGTTTCTCTTATAATTATTTAGCTTTTAAATATGGCTGGCTTATCCTCATAAATACAGCATTTTAAGCTTTGAACTAACTATCAAACTAGTGATACATCCTTTTGATTACTGAATCATTTGGATACTCTTGAACAATGATCTCCAAACAAGATTTTACAAATTTATCAATTTCAACCCAATCTGGTTTCTCAATAAATAAACCATATTTTAATTGATGATCCTTTTCAAATTAAAATTTAACACTTTTTCTTAAAATTATGTATGTCCTTTCTTCAATAGTTGTGATGAGTCTCTTCGATTCACGTTATAGATGGTTATCTTTCATGTTTGTTAGAGCATCTTTATATTAAGAAAGACTTTCAATTAGTTAATCATTTTGTGATTTAAGTGCTGCCTAAAAATCTTATTCAACTATTTCACTATATAAATCATTTTTTTCTTTTTTATCATCTATGAAACGACATTTTATTTTATAATCTGTTTGAATATTATATAATTTCTCGTTTTAAAATTCCTTCAGTTAATTGATAATCTCTTTAACCGAATTCTTATTATCCAAAACAGAGAGTAAACAATGCATAATAAAGTTGAAAGAAAATGGAAAACTACATTACCACTCTTTAATCTCATAAGTAGATTGGCATTCAGGTAAGAGAGCAACAGTTTTGATGTTAAATGGCAACGATTTAATCTATTTATTGACTTATTCTAATTCTTTTGGATTGCATATTTTCTCAATAAAATAAAGCTAATTCTTTTCATTAATTTAATCTATTAATTTAATTATTTGCACTCTTAAACAAGTCTTCTAAATAGATAAGCATAACTTCTCATATCCCATACCTGAAATTCCTATTGGAATAACAACAATAATAGCAGATTGCATACAATAAGAAAGTGGAATCAAGCCTTATTATTTTTTTGATAAATAATCTAAGTCCGCTTTAATGCTATTGAAAGCTTAAGTTGTTAATTTCGAAAATTAAAAGGTGTTTTTAATGTCTTCTGAATTATCTAACATCATTTCAGTGTATTTTTTATAGAATTCTAAATCCTAATCATTTAAATTGAAATTAGAAAGATATTAAAATGGTTCCTTCTTATTAATTTCCTTCTCTTTATTCATGATAATTGATTATAATTCATTCAAAATGATATATTATTTAAATGGAATGAAACAACAACCAAGAAAGAGGTCTCCTTTCCAAAAATACAAAGTTTTGCCTTTATAAAAATCATTAAATTAATCAATCAATTGGTTGTAGATTTAAGAGAAGTGTTTTTGTAGCTAAAATTAAGTGCACTACGTTTGATAAATTTAAATAGGTTCCAATTTGTAATGATGTAAGAAACCTTAAACTGTATATGGATTAATCATTCTTTACTCTGCATAATGTTCAAGAATTGCAAACCATTCTATCTATTTTTTGTGGTTGTAGCAACCTACCAAACTTCGATTGGTCAAATCTTCAATAAAATTATTTTATTATTAACGAGGCATTTTATTAAAGAGATTAAAAAATGAAGTGGCTACTTGTCTTAATTGATCATGTTTAGGATTCTTATTTAATTCAATATCTTTTTCATCATAACATATAATTGTTTGTGTTCCATAGGAAATGCAAAAAGAATCTAACTCTTCACAAAAGCTAATGCTTATTGTAGTTGAATTGTGTTGTATTTCAAAAATTGTGAAGGAATCTTTGAGATTTTTAGTAATATTTTTATATACCTGATCTTGATTTTTAAAATCAATTTCGTTTAATTCTGGAGCAAAAGGAACTCCCATAGTTGCTAAATAAATTACAAACTATACCAATCTCAGTCGATACAGTTGATTTTTAGAATAACTAAATGAAGGAATTGCAAGTGCATAAATGCTTATATAAGAATTTGTTATTAAGAACATCATTTTGATTAAATTTTGATTATACAGGATCAACCTCAATAACGTTTACATCCCTCAAAAAATTCACACTGTATGATAGTACTTCAACTTCATTCTATTTTGCAAATCCCTCAAGACTTATTATGATAAATATTTTTACAGATTATAAGCACTTAATTATGACATTTAATTATGTGTTAAAAATATTATTAATAAATTAAAATATTTAGTATTAAAAATTCAATAATCTCATTCCTAATATATTTAATCTTTATTAATTTATTCTGTTACCGCATATTTAGATGTTTAATGTCCCTTTCCTTTTTTGATAATTCAAACAATTCTAAATTTCTAAGAATTAAACAACCCATAACTAAGTACGTAAAAATTAAATATCTCTTGAGCTCAACGAATCGGTTTAATGGAGTATTTCAAAAAAGATCTCTATAAAATGCTTTATAATTTAAATGCAAAAATAATGGTTTATTTAATTCGATAAGATGAGTTAATAACCATCATCAATTTTCATCATCTGAGCATCCAGGAACTGGTATTCGGTCCTTACAATTCTTAGCACCATACCATTCACTTATGCATTATGAAGGTCGACAACAATTTTACCAAGCTTAACCACAGCTGATCCCATCCTAAGCTTAGCATTTTGCAGTGCATTATAAATCACCATTCCAATATCCTGTGTGTTTGGTATTTGTACCTTTGAAAGTGTGATTGGTCTTTAATTTAAGTAGAGTTTAATCTAAAGCAATATTTAGGAATAATACCGTTTTACAAAGTCATATAGAAAGTGCTTATTGATATAAGACAGATGATTGTAAATAAGAGAACAATTTTTAATTTCATTTATGTTATTAATATAATTTTTATATAAAAAGTAATTTAAACTAAATTTAGATTCAATATTCAAAATACATAATATCGGTATTTATAGAATAACTGAAATAAGTTATTTGTGTATGCCTTTTGCATATCTCTAATTTGTATTTCTTTAATTTTGATATTTAATATTTTGCACATTTGAGTAATAGAAAATTTCGGAGAAGAAGAATCATTTTTTGGACAGACTCCAATAGAATTGAAATGTCTTATTCATAATTACTTAACTATTGAAATTCCATAAGAAGGTTCCTTCTTATATTAATTTTATACTTTCCACATGTTTATCTATTCGATATTTTTTTGTATTATTTTAAAGTTATTAGATCTTTCCTTAATCTAACTAAAATCTTAGGTTGATTTAATTAGATTCAAACAGATTTAAGAGATCTTGCTCTTCCTTAATAATATGAGTATAAATTTCTTATTAATTATCTATATTAATTAAATGAGCAAAGCTGATGATGACTATGACTATCTATTTAAAATAGTACTTTCAGGTAAAGACTAATTAAATCGATAATAAAGGGGACTCTGGAGTTGGAAAATCCAATCTACTACTGCGATTTACAAAAAACTAATTTAATGCAGATTCCAAAACTACGATTGGGGTTGAATTTGCAACTCGATCTATTACAATCAGCGGGAAGGTTGTCAAAGCATAAATTTGGGATACTGCAGGACAAGTAAAATGCTTAAATAGGTTTAGGAACGCTACAGAGCCATTACTGCTGCATATTATAGGGGAGCCATTGGGGCTGTACTAGTATATGATATAACAAACAAATAAAGTTTCGAAGCTGTAGAACAATGGATTTAAGAAGTGAGGGAGAACGCAGATAAAGATATTGTGATCATGATTATAGGGAACAAATCAGATTTGAAACATTTGAGAGCAATCAGAACAGAGTCTGGACAAGATTTGGCTCAGATGTACAAGGTAGCATTTATGGAGGCAAGTGCTTAAGATGGTACTAATGTAGATTAAGCCTTTATTTAAATCATCCAATGTTTTAAATTCAATATAAATTAGAAATTTATCAGAATCTAACAAAACAGCTATAAAAATATGATTAGATGTCTCATTTACAAAGTGAAAAATTGGATTTAGAAATTACAAACTCTGGTAATAAAAAGTAAGGATGTTGTTGAATTATAACACATTTTTTTTTTGTTTTAATATTATGAATACTAATTCAGTTCAATGATCTGTCTTGGTTTTAGATATTACAAAAGGATGACCAAAAATTAGGTCTCCTTTTTACTATGTTCTTTAAAAAGAGTGCAGAATACAAAGAATAAGGAAATGAATTCCAAACAAACAAGAGTTAAGAATAAGCCAATAGTAATTAATATAGTTATTTAAATTCCAAATAAAAAGCAAATAAAAGGTTTAACGTCAATTTTATAATTGTTAAAAATATAATCATACCTTTTTTTATGTTATTTATAATGTATGCTAAAATTTGATAATCATCACCATCCTAAATATTTACTTAATTATTAAATATGGACAATAACGAAGAGCACTATGAAGTAGAATATGTCTTCGGAAAGAGATTGGATAAAGGAAATGAGGTGGATTATGCGGTCAAGTGGCTTGGCTATGATAAAAAGCATCATACTTGGGAACCCATTTCTAGTTTCAGCGCTGCTTCCTTACTTTTGATCGGGTAAACATGTCTTTATATACTTCAATAGTCGATTCGAAAGATATTTGGCATATAAAAATTATTACAAATTGATAGCAAAAAAAGTAGAGAAAGCAAAATAACCAAAGAAACCAGATGAACCCATAAGAGTACATATTAGAAATAGATTCACTCAAGTACTAATAAAAGAAGCAGAAATTATAAACATTGAGTTAGACACTGATGAAATTGTTTAGAAAAAAGAAACCTTCTAGATCAATGATGATGATCCGGATGTTTAAATTGTCAGTGTGAGTTTCAAACCTATTAAATAAAGTGAATCTAAGGATCTTAATAGGTTTAAAGTACAGAAAGTGTCGCAAACTCTTGATTTCAATAGAATGATGCATATTAGATAATAACAGTTTAATCCAATCAAAATTAACACTTATAAAAGCAAATACAAAGTAGAAAAGGACTATTTAAATGAAATCATTTTTGAATAAAGACAAAAAGAGAAAGAAGTCAATATGCTTAAATTTACAGAAGTGAATGATAAATAAGAACAATCTTAACCTATAAAATTGATATCCGAGTATTCATAAACTGAAGGATTTTCAACATAGTAGAATATCTATCGTAATCAATAATTCAAGCATAGAGTTTTCAATCAGAAAGTTCCATTTGAATTTATCCTTTCTCACCATTAGATTTAAAATGAATTATGGTTCAAATGTCAAAGCGATGAATAAGAAATCTTATTTGCAGATCTTCAAACACTTCAACAAAATTATTCAACTTTGTTATTAGATTATTTGGCTGCATTTAGTGTGATGATTCAATGAATTAATTATTTCATATCAAAACTAAATATATTAGCATAATAGATAATTGATTTATATATCTGATAAGTTAATATAAAATTCATAGATTTTATATCTCTTAATCAGTATAAGGATATATTAATTATAATATAGTAATATAAATATTGAGATTACAATTAATATTTTCCGCTTAAGGTTCTACTAAGTCTAAAATGAATCTCAAAAATGATATTTATTTAAGATAATTCATGTGAGTATCAAATGAATTATATTTTTTGGCTTCGTTTTTTAAGTAGAAGTGGCTGTTCTATATTTCTAGTCAATTAATGTACACATTTAATATTCAAAGTTAAAATACACTCAATCAAATTATTTTAAATAATCCAGTTATTTTAATAGAACTATTTGATGTATAATTGACGATTTGATTTGATTTTGACACTGACTTTATTTCACCATAGAAATATTCCTATATTAATTCACTTATTTCAAGCCTAAATGCTTATTATTCACTCCCAATCTCATTTTCAAACATCCCTTATTTTATTATTCATTTAATATTTGTGAAAGAAAATAATTTATTTATTAAGTAGAATTTCAATTGTGATAGAATTTTATGTAAAAATTTAACCATTATATACATTCATTCAATTTTTCTGAAAAATTATGCTGTTTCTCATTCTAGGTTTGTATGTTATATTGATAGATTTAGATATATATTGGAATCATTTTTTCATTTAATTTTAAAAAACTTATAAACAAAAATTCTTGTTAATAAATTATAATCAGTATTGAGCTTCTTCATCCCAAACCAAGCCAAAGAGCTCTAATTGAAATTCCTCCTCTTGATAAGAATCCTCAATCATTTCGATTATACATTATTGCATATCTGTTGAATGGATTTCTTAACTAATAGGGTATTAAGGCTCTTTAGTAACTATATCTCTTGATTCAGTTTCAAATTTAACGTCCTTCCAGTTTTCATCCATTTCAAATCGCAATTTAGATAAGTTCTACTCCAAAATCAGAAGAGCTATATTACTATTGAAGTGCTCTGCTATTCTATTACCCATGTACTTCAAACCGTCAGGATAGTGAAATACATTCATTTTAAATCTCTATTAATAGTTAATAAATATACTGAAAATGTTAAATCGTTCAACTTATTAAAGGCTAATTGGGTTTCTTTAAAGTCTTTTAAGATTAAACATACAATATTATTCTATAATTGTATTCTTTCATCAAGTGGTTCAAATTGAATACCCAAATGCATGTTCAGGAATTCAACCAAATATTTGACAATAGAAAATTTTGATAAATTATTGATATAAAGGAGTTTTTTATGGTCTGCATCATCAATTCTTAATTATAAGTCCTTAAATTTAATGCCAAATATTCTCAAGTCTTAATAAAGGGCATTTAATTTAGATTCTTTGTTTTTGAAGTTGATCACTGCATATGATTTATATAATTTCTTATTCTTATTTACTTTTACTCTCTCCAATAGTTTCTTTGTAGAACTCAATTGATCCAAGCTTTAATAGAAATCTTTGTTCTCATTTTGATTATTAATGGTTGTCATTTGATCAATTTGCTTTTTGAAGTTAGAATACTCAAAATACTCGATAGATTCTATTTCACCAAATCTTGACTCAAAGTACTCTTTGCACTCCTATTTAAATTTCTCATCCAATATGTATGGTAAATTATATAAGCAAACTTAATTGGTTTCCTTAATTTCTTCAACACTTTCAACCTATCTTAATTACAAAGGAGTTCTGAGTTCACTCTCATTATTCTACTTGATTTGTTTGTTCATCAATCTAGAATTTCTGGCCAATATCAATTGATTCATAACAACCTCTTTGCTGTTTGTATCGTATGACTCCAATTCTTATTTTGGCAATAAAGTGTTTATCAAACCATCGTCCATTATTTATGTGAAAGCAGGTACTCTTTCATCTTCTTCGATTCTCAATCTATGGTATTTACGTTTAAATTGAATAAAATCAGTTAGACTTTTATTCTATGGTTGGAACAGACTTGCTCTATTCTGAACAAAACAATTGTATTCACTTTTGATCTCTGTTTCAATTCTGTCAAAATCATCATAAAAATGCTCTGGTTGCAATTCTTACAAGTCGATTCTCAAGGCCAAAGGTACAAGATCTAACACTTGATCTGCAATAACATTATAATAATACACTGATTAAAAAGTCTGAAAATACTAGATTTCAATTGTAAAGTGTTAGTATGCACCTAGTAATAATTAAAAAACATTAATACTTTATCTTTTATTAACTCAACATCTCTAACAAAGTCCATCAATTAACTGTCATGTAATCGATCCTATAGATAACAAGTAAGAGTTCTTATATTTTTGTATCGTTCCTCTGACACTTTTGAGATGTCAAACTTCATTGCTTCCAACACTATATCATTATGATCAAATAAATACATTTTATCGGAACTCCTTGAATTTATGTAGTAAATTTCTATGCACACAATCTAGATAGCATAAATAAATTTTTAATAAGCTTAGCAAAAGTTAAAGATTAACAATTCAAAAATAAATGCAAACAGACCCAAGCAATTACATCAAAATTTTCAAATTATCAACTCAACTCGTAAAGAACAAGTATAAATATATAAACTCAAAAATATACTTTGAAAATACTATTCTTCTTATTTTTAAGCAACTCTCATATCTCATCAATTTTGTTATTTTATTCAAACAGTGATTTATTTGTGCATTTTTTTTAACAACAAGACTTTATACATTTTATATTATTTTTATAAGTATATGAATTCAGAATAATAAGACAGTAGTAATTAATTAGCAAAGGCCAATTTGGAATAGTTTCTTAGAAAGTGGTGGCTATAGTTATTATTTGGAACTAAGCTTGTAATTGGAATTTCTTGGTTATTTGGTTTTATTGATCTCTTGAGCAATTCAGCCTTTTATTTATTCAGCAATTCACCAGAATAAACAATACCCTTTTAAATTTAGAGAATATTCTTTTCACAATTTGTTCATTGTATATATATACCCATTTAAGTTTACGATAGATTATACAATTGATTTATTACTTGCTATTATATGTGTGTATAGCAAATTTGAAGAAATAGAAGCTAAGTATTCCACAGTCATTTTCATTATTTTGATTCTTGCAATTGGAAGTCTCACTTAAGTTAGTATTTATTTAATTTGCTTAGCTGGTTTGTGTTTTGCTTTAATGGGCATTATCGTCTATTTACTCTCCATTTTATGAAATTAAAGCATACGGATTATGGAATTATTATATTTTTTGTGTCTTCTAAGAGTAAAACTAATTTCAATATTTTTAGATGTTTGAATGCACCAAATGGATAAAGTTTATTTTTAATTTTTCCAATGTAATTAAAAAATCAATACTACCCAATTGTTTTAATTATCTTTTTTACACTTATTCAATAATCATTGACTTTTGTTTCGACAGGATTTGTATCCTTTGCTTTTTATCTATTTCAAAATCATCTGAATTATCTTCATCATGCTGTATAATCCTTATATATATATACATTTGTAGAACATTGAAAAAATTGAAAAAAGCTTCCCTTTGAAGTACTTTACAGAGAGAAACGATTTTAAGAAAATTTAAAATTATTAAGATTAATTAGAGCCAAGTGTCGATGCAAGAGAACTACAATCTGTTGAAACACCACCTGCTAAGTTTTATTTATAATGAATTTAGATTAACTTCATAAGGCAATCCACAATAATTCAGGTCATCTATGGTGCTTTCTGAATTATAAAAAGAAATGAATTCTAAGGAGAATGAATGTGAATAACCCAACTAAGATGAAGATGAGGAGAAAAAATAAAATGAATCAAATCCATCAGCTTAATTTGAATGAACCCCATCATTTTAATTGTTTTATATAATCATCATTGTTATTTTTAATATTTTATGATATAATTATTCATTAATTAATAAATTGAATAAGATTTATCTATCAAAATCTAAATTTTTCAAGGCATTATTCGAATTTACAAGCAATACTTTCATTTGTTATACCATCTAAAATATCAACCATATTAAGTTCTTTGTTTGTTATTAACTTATTTTAGTATAAATGATCTTTAATTTGTTACTAAATTATAATGACTTTTTACAAAAGAATTATCTGAATATTTAATTATGAAGATATTTATTCTCAACAGTTTCATCTACAAAGAATTTTCAGATGTGTTAAACTCAGGCTTCTAGAGTATTGACAAAAATTCATTCATTCCCTTTTCTAAATTTGATTGGAAATTTTCGGATTATTCATTGAAAAGCTCTTCATTTAGATGATAATAATGCTTTTTGAAGTAGTCATTGCATAATTTAAGTTTTACTTCTCTATCAAATAATTATCATTCATACTTATTTTCATTTAATGATATATATCTTTCACTTTCTAAATCAGATATCAATTTATTTAATTTTGTTCTTAATGAATGATTTTGCAATATTTATAATTCTAAAATATCAACGTCATGTCTATTTTACAATATTTTTAATTATTTTTCTAATTCGATTTTCTATCTCTAAAATTCTAATTTCGTAGATTCAAAATCAAAAATCAACTTTTTTATTAACAAAAGCTCTAAGTTTTCGGACGGAAAATCTTTTATTTGCTTTCTTATTTTTTTTAAATCTTAAAGTAGTTTTTTTAAAATAAAATATTTCTCCTTCAAATTCTCATCTAATTAATATTTTTAATGAAATTCAATATTATATGTATTTTTAATTGCTTCTAAGATTTATCCAATTTATGGCCAAGAAATTCGATTTCCAGCCTCTTCTTAAATCATCATATCAACAAAAGTTTTGGTTGTTTCACTCACCTATTTTTCTTGGGGATAAGTAAATTCCCTCTTAGAATGAAAATTCTATAAGCCATAAAGGATCTCATAATACACAACGCCTAGAGAATAAATATCTGATTTCTCAGGATCATAGACCCCAAATTTTACTTCAGGAGCTTCATATCCAAACGTTCCACATCTTGTGTGTTGCTTAAGATTATCAACACCTATATTTTGTTTACAAAAACCAAAATCAATTATTTTGATTTCTCTGTCCTTAAACATTATATTTGAGGGTTTAATATCTCGATGATAATATTTTTAATTTTATAAACTAAGTTAATAAATTTACTTTAATACTAAGAAAGTCCCCTGTAGATTTGACTAAAAATATCTAAAGCTTCTTCTTCATTAATATGCGATTTTTATTACAGATATTCCATTAAAGATTCTATTTCTAAACAAATATTTACATTCACATAATTCCAATACTAACACATACTCATTGCAATTCTCAAAATGTGAAAAAAGACGAACTATATTATTGATTTTCAACTGATTGCATAACTACAAGACTTTGACTTCCTCTTAGTAAAGTTTAGCTATCATTTCTTGAGAAATACTATTATCACGAGTGTACTTCTTCAATAATTTCAGTGCTACACATTTGTTTGTGTCCTTCTGTTTTGCTTTAAACACCTTTTTGAATTAATTATTTACAATTGAATTTAGTCCTGATCCGATCGGATTATTATTGTTAAAAATATAACCATTTAGAACCTATGCATTGGATTCAAACTACATGTTAATTTTAATAAAATATGTATACTCTATTTATTTAAATCATTCTAGATTTAACTCTATTTAATGAAATGACTTAATAGACTTGATTCCTAATGGAAAGCCATCTTCTGACCTGCCTCTGATTTTGATTTTATCATTCATGCGATGCTAATTTAATTTAGCAATAAAATCTTAAAATCTTCATTCGGATTTACCTAAAATATCTAGTATCCAGTGTATCTACTTAAGTCAACAATTAGTAAATATGCACCCCTTGGATAACCTTTAGATATTTGAATACTATCAGTAAGCTGCAGTATTAATTTACATTTATAAAAATCTGATCTGACGGAAAATGTATAAATTTAACTATTATTATAAATATATATCCTTTAGAATTTAAATATATTATTAATGTAAATGAAACATATGAGTTATGATAATTATAAGAAAACCAACAATTATTAGAAGAATATAAATAATTTAAATAAAAAATGGAATGCCCAATGTGTTTTGATTTGTATGCCCAAAATAAGGTGGCAAGAAATCTCCTTTGTGGTCATACTTACTGTTCTGTGTGTCTTGAATAAATCTACAATATCAATAAGAGAATAGAATGTCCACTATGTAGAACAAAGCATGAACCTCATTTGAAACCACATCTATTGAGTAAAAATTATGTGGCTATGGATTTGGCTTCCAGACATTTGGAAGTATAGTAAATTAATAGCATAATAATTAGAAAAAAATTCGATTTGTGTCCAATACATACAAAACTTCCATTATAATTTTTTTGTGAAGATGATTAATCAAATATGTGTACTGAATGTATAGCAGATCATTATGGCCATAAGTTTTTCAAATATGAACATTCCGGTATCGAATTAATATATAGTCTAGTATCTTTATAATAAAATAGATTAGGAAAGATCAAATCAAAACTAAAATTCCAATTTGACATTTTGGAAAAGTAGGTAAAAGGATTTGATAATAGCAAAGAATAATTGTAATTGGAAAATATGAAACTGGTAATGTATTTATCAAATACTTTCAGATGCAACAATTAGATGAATAATTTGATAGATTGATAAAAAAGATCGAACTTAGAAAACAAGAATTGTTGGAATAGTTATTCAAAATATTTACTACTGAATGCGAATAGATAGATCAGGAATTAGCTTTTAATTAATCTTTGTTGACAAATATGGCAAGTTTAACAGCAAAATTAGACTAGAAATAAGAAGAACTAAGTATAAATAATTAAATAATTGAATAGAAGGAGTTAAGGCCCTGAAAAACAATGATCTTATAAAGGAAATTGATGATTTAGAGGAATAAGTCGATAGAGATGTGGCATAACAAAAGCAATTAAAGATTAGTGAGATTAAGAAATTGCCCAAGTTAGTTTTTGATTTGAAGTTAATTAATGAAATCTCAAAATTTGGATAGTTCAAAAAGGATATATCTAACCCATAAATCTGTTTCTTTGGAGATAAGCATAAAATATTAATTTATAACATTGAAAATAATGAATGGACATACAAACAAATGCCAAATGTATACTAAATATACATAATAGAATACTTTAGAATACAATTATTATGCTGCTGCAGTTAGTTTGCCAAGTGGTGACATCATAATTACAGGAGGAGGAGTCAGCAGGAATACGATGTTAATATCGCCATCTAAAGGATTTTAATCATAAGCCTTAAAAAATATGTACTTCCCAAGGAAAGAACATGCTTGCGTTTATCTTGATGGATTTGTATATGCAATTGGAGGGTAATATAATTTGTTGAAATTTAGATATGATGGATCAGCTAAGCAGATGTTGTCATGCTGTGAAAAGTATAGTTTAGTTTCAGATGAATGGAAAATAATCGATCCTTTATAGAAATAAAAGTGTGCATTTGCAGCAGCAGCGGCCATAAATAAATTCATCTATGTGTTTGGAGGCTTTGATGGAAGAGAGAGATTGAACACAATTGAAAGGTATTCTGTGAAAGACAATCAATGGAAGGTTTTGGAAGTTAAATTCAAATAGGGGTTTAGTAATGCTGCTGCTATATCTTATGATGATAATAAGATCTTTATTTTGGGAGGAGGGTAAGTATTACATATTTTAATCATTTAAGATCTAATCAAGGTTTTTCATATGATTTATAAGTATATGATGTGAAAGAATAGGTAGTTAAAACTTTGAGTAAAATGAATGAAGGAAGGGATTTGAGAAACAAATTGGTTATTCATGATAATCACTTATTTGCTTGTGGTGGCAACAATTAATCAGTGGAAAAATACTCTCTAAGCTAGCAAACATGGATGAATTTAAAGTAAATCATTGATTAATTATAATTAGGAGTTACGATTCATTGGTCCAAGATAATTTGGATTCATGGTGCAGTGCTTTAACATTTGAAATCAATAGTTCAAATACTGTTTCAAATTTATTGAAGCATAATTAATAAAAAGTAATGCTTATTTTACAATGTAGTAACAATAATACCAAAAATATAAATTTGAAGAATAAGTATCATTTGAAAATGATTCATTTAATTAAGATGCTCAAAGTGAAGAATTTGAAGATTTAGAAGATTATGCAAATAATGAAGAAATATTTTAATTTTGAATTTATAATTAATAGTTAAAAACCATATAATCAAATAGTCAATTATCTCAATAGTTAACAATAGTATCTCATTAGAACCAGTTATATTTTATGTTTGATAGGTATTTATATTTTTTTATGGTGATTTTTATTAGCCTATTATTCACTTTAAGGCAATAAATCATATTGCATTTATCTTCTGAAGCAAATTTTTATCAACTAAAATGATAAAATAAACATTATTCCAAAAGGTAATATATAAGGAGCAAAATCCATTAAATTTTATTAAGTCACTTAAGACTAAATTATCCCGTTCGTGTAGTTTCTTATTGAAGTGATGATGCTTTCACATTAAACGCTAGATAGAACTAACATGAATATAACTTATTTGATTTACATGTATTTTAATTAATTATTTTATCAGAAACTGAATTTATAAACTAATTTTTTAAGAAAAACAATTTTTATATATACGAAATAAGTGACATACGGGGACATTAAATAATCATATCATTCCTTATACTGCTTCACTTTTTATTCTATGTCTGTTTCAAGAATAAAGTCATTTATTCTCTAGTTTGGAAATATTTAGGAAGCATTTTCAATTAAGAATTAAATAAATTAATTTACTATTTTTATTCTAAATATTGTTTAATAATAATACTTCTAATATTATTGTTAAATATTCTCTTATTGATATTCTTTTGGTCTACACAAGGTAATACCAAAAACAATTGCCAAATTGCTAGCATTCATCTTATTAACATCAGAATGTGATGCCACTTACTCTAGAATTAATATTATTAAGGTGAATAAATTCCTATTCAAAATTGGGAATTGCTGAATTAATTTCTACCCTTCTTCAATGGAATAATGATGTATTGTATTTAGTTAATCATAATATTAATATGGAACAACTGAATACCTTAATTTATCTAGAACTCTTTTAATAAAATTGGCTATTACTATTATATTCTCATAATCAAGTAATTCTTCATACTATTTTTATAGTAAATAATTTTCAAACTCCTTATCGTGAGTTTAAGCAGAACATAACCTAAATATTCCTTCTAGTTAAATGTTTTAGGGTTTTTATAATAATTTAGTGATGCAGAGATCAAGAATGAATGGTATTCCCTTGCTCGTCAGTTCGTATTATCCCAATTCCAGATTGTAAAGTTAATTTTGGTCTACTTGAACAAGCTTTTATTGATTTCCAGTAAAAGCTTACTAAAGTTAATAATATGAGGAATCTTTGCAATATGAAGGTAGTTTTTCAAATTAACTCTTATTGAAATACTGATAATTAAGCAATTAAGCAACTCTAAAATTAAAGGATTAAAATACTTTTCAAGTTAAATGGTCTTTTATTTCAAAATTTAGATTTAAATGCTGTTTTGAAATAAAAACCATGATTTAATCAAAAAGTTCCCATGTATTATAATAATTCTCTGTAGGTTTTCAAAACAGATACAAGGTAATTCTTTAAAGACAGAGTAAAATTTCGATAGGTTCAAGTAAGTTTTCAACTCTGTATTGAGATAAATAATGAAAAATTCTCTAAATGATATTATGGAATGATTACTAATTTTTTTTATTTTGTAGTTGGGAGATCATATAGTAAGTAATTGACCTTATATTGTTGTCATTCTGCAATTTTCCTTAAATGATGAAGACAGATTATTTTGATTAAGTGAGACCTTCGAATATATTTTATTACGAAACCTGCTTATATTAATAATGGATCGTCTTTGGTTTATTAATCATATTTGGCAACTTGCATTTAAACTATAAAATCATTTTGAATCTTTTTTTCATTTTGGACATACTTTTAATCATTAGCAAATAGTTGTCTAATCTATTTTTTCTCGTTGTCAATAATCATAAATTAATTAAAACTATACTATAAAATCAGAAGATTTAGCATGATTCATAACTTCTATTTTTTCTATTTCCTTTAGGTCCAAAGATTCTATTGAATCAATATCTTCTTCTTCTGTAAATATTTTCAATAGCTTCCCAGATTACTAAGTTAAGACAATATGTGAGATTTAAGGAACATCATTTAAATTACTTTTATATGTTACAACTTAATTTTATATATCATTAAATTAATATTCTTTACATAGAATCTACTTTTATTGAATTTGAGAGGTAGTTCCTTGATTATAAAATTTTGTATTTATATTTTCTAATTATTCAATTTCTATTTACAATGACATTCTTGTATCAGAATTTCTATTAAAGTTGATCATTAGAATATTCTTCTTTGATGGATTGTTCAGAAGTTTGACTGCATTATTATTATTCTCCATCAAATATTTTTAATTAAGCCAATTTTAGTGATTTCAGTTTCTAAATTCTTCCCTTTATTTTTAGTTAGTAATAATTACGTTTGTGATTTAGATTTGACTTTCTAAAAATTTCCAGTTTCTGTTCTGTCTATTTTTTTTACTTTTATTAGATGGATTGTTTTTCCATACAAAATATAATTCAGATATTAATTCCCCTATTAGTTCAATTTAATGCCTTAATCTTTTGCTCTTTTTATATATGATTTCCTTATATTATTGAATGTCTAATTTTCATTCCATCAATAAATCTTGCTTAGCTTTGCATATCCAAAGATAATCTGATCCTCCTATCTCTCAGAGTAGAATACTATAAAAGGGAGTTTTAAGATAGCATATTCACTTATCACCAACAATATTTGTTGATTTTTATTCAATTAAAGAGTAGGAATTTTCTATTTTTTTGTAAAAAGTTCAATTAAATTGTTTTGATGTTCTCTTTTTAAAGTAAAACTTCTAAATGATAAATAATATTCTGAGTCTTATTGAGTTATTCCTAAAGTAATCTATCGTTAGAATTGAGTGATCATGAAGGAGATGAGGAGATGGTGGTTGGAGATCAAAAATCATATATTTTAATTAATATGTACATTTATTTTACTGTATGTGTATTTTACTTTTTCATAATCTTCTTCCTCTTCTACCTCCAGGTCTTCTTGTTGAGTCAGTGGGAATTGGAGTGACATCTTCAATTCTACCAATTTTAAGTCCAAGACGAGCCAATGCTCTCAAGGCTGCTTAAGCACCTGGTCCTGGTTATCTTGTGTCAACACCTAAACGTATATAAGTACAATTTAATACCTCCTCTTGCTCTTAATTTAATATGCAAAGCATTAATTTTGAGTGTTTTCAACTTCTCATAAACATCTTTGGCTGCTTGCATGGCTGCATATGGTGATGATTCTTCTCTGTCTGATTTAACTTTCATTCCACCAGTTACTCTGGCTAATGTTTCTCTGCCTGTCAAATCGGTGATGTGAATAAAGGTGTCATTCCATGTGGATAAGATGTGAGCCACTCCAAATACTAATTCATTTCCAGCCACATTTGGTCCCAAAGTAGCTACAACTTATTAAGTAGTTTCTTCTCCAGTTTTCTTTCCCTTTTTGCCTTTTGGTTATTGGACGGGTTATTGTTTTGGGTCAGCCTTTATTTAATTGTTATAGTTACCATTGTCTAAAAATTAAATTAAATCTTTTTTTAATATACAAAATAGGAATCATGACATAATTTAATTAAAGACTACTTTATATATATACTTGAGCATATTAGATGTCTAGAACACCATACAATCTATTATATAATTATGATAACAATTATTGATTATTGTACTAAATATGTAAATATCATTCAGCAGCAAATTTGTTTTAGGTTTTCTTGGTTATTTGAGCCTTATTCTTTTCTCTTCTGTCATTTTATTCCTTCTCGATTTTATCAACTCTAACTTTTTCTTATTTAGTTTCATGAATTGCCTCGATAAGAACTTTTTTGTTTTTGTATTGATTACCTTTTGAAGCCAAATAAAATTCGTGATATCTAAGTTATTAATGATTTTTTACTATTATCTGTCGATTTTCTTTGCAGCTCTATATTTTCTGAGCAATCTTCTTAAAACCCTTTGTCTTCTGATCCAAAGAACTTTGGTTGGCATTCTTGCCTCTCTTGTACCTCTTCTCTTACCAGTACCGGTGTGTCTGCCTCTTCTCTTTGCTTCAAGGAATCTTCTTGCTCTGGCTCTTGAGTGAATTGTTCTCAATCTTCTCATAATCAAACCATCTTTAATTAATTTTCTAATTGACATTCTTGAATTTGCAAGACTGATTTCACTTGCTTCATTTGGGTCTAACCAAACTCTGTTGATACCAACCTTTAATTATGTGGAAGCCAATCTTTTTTAGAGGCGGAGATTAACCATTAAAAAATAATATCTAAATTTTTAAATTTTTTTTCATTTAATCTAAGCATTTGCAATATTAGAGTACAAATAAAAAGAATTTCAAATTTAACTTTTTATATAAATTTGCTAAAAGAACAAATGAAACTCAATATATTTTGATGAATAAATATTCATATATTAAAATTATTAACTAAAATATATATAATTAGACAGTTATTTCTGTTAATACTTCAATAAATTTATTGAAATTTATATCAGATAATCAATTATTCCTTCGTAAAAGCAACCCAACTTATAAGTAATCAGAGCGGAGACTCGTGATTTTTATGGCTTTTGAGCAAAATTTGAATCAAAAAGTGAATATAATTAAATTTAAAATCAAATAAAATGTAGCAGAATCAGAGTTATACAAAAATAAAGTGCCTATTCAAAGGATACGCAGGCAAAGTATACCTGATTGAAAGAAGATCAGAAAATGATCCTCCCAATAAGAAACACACTCCTTTGGTGTTGAAAAGATATTACAGAAAAGTATTGATAATTGCAATTGTATATAGCCATCAGACCCTCAGGATCACACTTAGTTAAATGAATACAAGTTTTTGAGCACCCTACATCACCCCAATATCGTCAATTTTTTAGATGCTTTCACCGAAAAATTTGAATACAAAAAATACTTGTGTTTAACGATGGAATACATGCCACCACTTCATGAACTCTTACACTCAATAAACGATAGACAACTCTACATCTTTAAAGAGCTCTGTTAGGCTTTGAACTATCTCCATTAATAAAATATCCTCCATAGAGATATTAAGCCTAGCAACATCTTTGTTACAACAGAAGGACAAGTTAAATTAGGCGATTTTGGCATCTCCACTTAGATGAGAGATTTAATGACTCCTCAGACTTGCACCAAGAATTACAGAGCGCCAGAATTATTCTTTGGACTGAAAGAATACGATGCTTCAATTGATATTTGGTCACTTGGTTGTACGCTGGTAGAATTATTTACAGGCAAAATTTTATTTGATGGAAGATCAGAAATTGAGATCATGTCTTAGATAGCTGAACTCTTGGGAAGTCTGAATGTAAAATTGTACCTATATCCTAGGATTCAAATTGGGAAGGAGTCTCATCTTTGCCTATGTATTTGGAATTTGTTAATGACAAGCAACCAAAACTACCAAAAGTCTTATCTTAGTTGCCTAAAAATATACAGCCTTTAGTTGACCATATGTTGAGGATGAATCCTAAGGAAAGACCAAGTATTAAATAGGTTTTACAACATTTGAATGAAATGGAGATTGAAGATTGCTCAACTTAATTAGCAATTATTGCTCAGAATGCAATGAGTGCGAGTAATAAAATTAAATTTCAATAAGTGATATGATTTTATAAAAAATAATTAAAATGAATTTCGATTTCCCTTTTGCTGAATTCAAAACCCCTTAAAAGCCATATTATGTCAGATCAAATCACAAACATCACTCAAGTCAACCCCAACTGTCTAATTACTTTACAGATCCTTATGAGAATAAATAAAATCTCTCCAAGGTAGGCAAAGAAACACTAAAAAAATGGGATTTCTTCTCTGACCCATTTAGTTTACCAGATAAATATACCAGCAAATCTCAGTACAAATTAAAAACAGAATCAACAGACTTTGGATTCGATAGCATAGATTTGATTTTAGGAAAGTAAACAGATCGACACAGTACAACATCATAAGTGATACCTTAGAAAACTCAATCAGAGAAATTAATAGGCAAAAAAGTGTAATTTTCTGAATTGGTACAAGTGAAGAATGATGATGGAAGTGAGTCAGAAGAACCTATTTAATTGTTGTCAAGGAAGGAAACAAGGAAGAGTAAGTTTTCAACATAAAATCAGCGACCATTAGATTCACTTAAGAAATAATGTTGATATAATTTACTGTGTATATATTAATCATTAGACTGAGTTTTTGATCAATATCAATACAAATTATATATTACAGACGAAGGTGGGTTCCCGAACTAGATGTATTATAAATTATTAAATTTATAAGTATTTTATTTATTAAATTATATTATAATGCATAAGCATGGGAAGAGGTTACATATGGGATCGTAAAATCAATAATCTCTAACATCTCTAAATTCAAAGAATGCTAATTAAGAAACAGAAAAACAATAGGATCAATTTGAAATAGTGCAACAAAGCTTTGAGAATTCGATGTAAATGAATGTGAAGGATCACATTGACAAGTTGTTTGTAAGGAGTTTTAAAATACAAATAGAACATATTAAATAAAATCAAGGATGATTTGAAGGTGAGCCGAGACGACATGAATGTCATACGGGAAGAATTACATAAAATGAAATCCAATTAATATCGAGAAGAGGATCAAATAACGAAGGCATTACTTTCAGATGTATAATAAATAAATCAATATAAAGATAAACAAACAAAATAGTGAGTTAAATAAATAAAAGATTGACACACAAACGGTCTATGGAAGTCTGAATATGCAAATCTCAAGTTTATATTGCGATAAAGATTTTCTTAATGGGAATACTACCAAGGTGGAGTTGGATACAAATATGGTGGAAACTCATGTAGGTTTTAGAAGAGTGTATGATTGAATTTTATGTCTAATATACATAGCAACTAAAAAATTAATTAATATTATTTAACAGATATTAAGTTATGGATTTGACAATGTCTCTCGAACAACTATAATGCATAGAAGACGATCGATAGTATTACCAATCGATTAGTAAATCGACTCAATAGCAATCGTATTAGTCAATAGCCACATTATAATCTGATCAGTCGATTGAATCATTGGAAAAATTGGTATCGCAAGAGATTGTTAAGGATTCGAACTTGAAGCTTGAATTAGATCAATTCATAGGACTACTATAGAAAGTGAAGCCATCAAATTTGAAAAATGAGCTCTCAGTTGTGATGAGCACGGAACAAGAGGAATATTACAGTTTCCAATAAAAACAACCTTTGGATAGAAAGGAGATAATGTTTGAAGGGTTTTAGAAATGCTATGTCGAGGCGATAAAAATAATTAGCAATTTAGTAAGAGATTCGAAGGAATAAAATTATATAATCTCTTATTTGGAGAAGATGCAAATGATTTATGTATACATAAAATAGCAATAATTAGATTATGCATATCTAGAGCTATTAAGGCATGGAAAAATCCATGAATCTTCTGAATAGTTTAAAGCAAACTCTAATTGATGCTGATCAAGAAATCACTCTATTGCATAACCAAACAGCAGAGCAATAATAGATTCTGTAGAAGATGTAATTGTAGCTCAAACAAAGCATGAGTGAACTCAATTAAGAAAGGTTAAATTCATTGGATTTATAATAAGAAGATTTAGCAATTAAGACACTTGATTTTGGTGGCTAATAAATAGTTTGAGTCCTTATGAGAGAAGTTGTTGTAAACAGAACAAGAATTGAATGAGATTGTTTCGACTTAGAGTTAGCAGATCAAATAATTAGTTTAAACAAATAAGAATTTGAGAGAAGCCATTGTATTTGATGATAAGAGATAAGATAATCCTAAGAGAGTCAATTGTTCTCCATTGAACTCGCAAAGGAATACAGTTAACAGTAATTAGGAGAATCAGTATAATCAACTCAATAATCAGTTGACTCTTAATATTAATACCCAAAGAGCAAACAATATAGATAAAGGAATCACGAATACATCTCCTTAACAATCCCAGAGATGTTAATCTAATAAGAGAGAATGGAATAAATGTACCAAAGTATTCAAATGAATTATTATCATAATTTATACATTACTTAATATAAGAGTAGAATTTCATTACACAAAATGATTAAAGTTCCAAAACCCTTAGATTACCTTCCCTCCAATTGAAATGTATCTTCCTTAACCTTAGGCTTGATCATCTTAAAAACTTCCCTCGAAGCGATCGCCATTCAAAAGATATAATGTTCCTTAACCATTTTTGTTGTCATCATAAAACTATCCTACATATTTGGTCCAAGCACTATAATGATGAGAGAATATCATTACAATCCGATATCTTCTAGATTTCTGTAATTTATATCTTCAATTTTTGGGGTATCATTATACAAGATACCTTATCCTTGAAATTTATCATCGATCCATTCTCCATCATATGCAGGTCTTCCACTGGCATAATATAAAACACCTTGATTTAGATATTAATTTCTTACCTTATCCATTAATTCTATCATTCTTCCAATTTCCATCATAATAGCCTCCCTCTTTATAATACAATCTTCCTCTGCCTTCTTTTTTGCCATTGATCTTTTCGCCAACGTATCTCTGTCCATTGGGATATGTTTCATTAACATAAGTGGATAGATTCTATTTTGGGAGGTAAGTGGATGCTGCTTAAACAGGCACATAATTTGATTATTTAATAGGTTATTGTTGTTATTAGACAGACATGAACCTACTTTATGGTTAGGCAGGGTAGTATTAATAGGACTCTCTATTTGGTTGGTTGTAATCAGTCTAGTTGTTTTGTTCAAATAGTTTAATGTCATTGGGTGAGGTGAAGTGAAATTTATCTAGATAATCATTGACTTGGAGAGATTCTCTTGGAGGTGGTTGATAGGTTGTCACATAGGATTGTAAATGAATATTGGATTTTTATTAATTGTTATTGTTGAGTAATTGACTGGATTGAGTGTAAGCATCTTGTTTCATGTGATTGTAGGGATTAGCATAAGAATCATATTTGATATTTGATTTTTATTGATCAGGGATTTTGTAAATGTCTTAATTTAGTATGTTATTGTCTTATGCAAATGAGATAGGTTGAACTTGAAATTCTTAGATTAATGCTTTAGGAATCTATCCAATTGAGTTGTTTTACTTCATTGGAGCTTATTTATATATTATTATTCTTCTTACAGATGGAATTCCTGGTGATGTCTGCATTGTGAATGAGAACATCATGTTCACTATAATTGGCTGGTTATGGTTCTTTGAATGGTTAATGTAATTGATCGTAATTGTCCATCATGCAATGGTAATGGTCCTTCATCCAAATAGGAGGGTTAGAGTGATTGATTGACTTCAGATTAATGATCGGCATTCTTGTAATACATCATTTAGTATTCATCCTCCTATTGACGAGTATTCTTGTCTACGAATTGAGGTGGGTATTAGGGTATGATTTCTCTTCTTTTATTCCTTAACTAAATAAAATCAGGTCTGTCTTTTTCAATTTATTCAAGCATTTCTTCTATAATTTCAACTAGTTCTGAAGTGTAAATAGTTCTTGCTTATTCAATATTTGTGACCAATTATTACATGTTTATTTTCCCTTCAAAGTAATCATAGCAATTATCCTGAGGTTAGAGTAAACAAACCTAAAGGAATATCATTCCAAGAGTGTAGACATCCGATTTGAATAAATTATGTTATGGCATGTGATTACTCTCATAAACAGCCTTAGTCAATATTGGGGAGAGATAATTGCCTTCAGATGCATTTCCATAATCTTGCAAGACTGCGGCAAACGATGTGATGTTGGCTAACAAAGGAATGTCACTTACTTTGATGGTTCCATTTTGATAGGATAGTGTTCGCACTCTCAAATTCTGATGAGCAATCTTCAATTCTTGCATTTTGGCCAATCCCTCTATTGATCCATTCAACATTTGTAACACCTCTTATTCTCCATAATAGGCACCTGCTTATTTCCTTTATGTTATGGCATCTTGTAAGGTTTGAGGGAGATATTCGAATACGAGATTGATCTTATAAAAAGTGCTGCAAACTTGTTCTTCTTCTGCTTAAATTGATTCTAATTGATACTATGTCTTTTGCTTACCTTTCAATTCAATGATGTTGGGATGTTTGAGTGATTGTCTCAACTATAATTTATTCTTCCAAGCTTAAAAACTAGGCTCATCTGGAATGCTGATGTTCTTTTAATACAATCATTTATGACTTGTCATTTCTCTTGCCGAACAGTTTGCCATCTCCGTATCCTACTTTATAATTAAAATGATTCACTTGCATCATTCAGGTGCTTTAGGAATTCATATTGCGTGTCAATCTTTCTCAAAAAATCTTGCTCCTATTTACTATCTGTCTATCCCATTAATTTATAACTGAATCAAATATATATCCCTTTTTATTCTTTTATAATTATAAATCAATCATTCTTAAAAGCATATGCACAACAAGACCACTCTACTGAGTGAAGGATCTTCGTCTAATGTGTTCCTAACCGAGGATCCCAATTACGTAATCAAAGAATATAAATCATTCTACTCTATACAGTCCAGATTGAAGGAAGTTCAAATTTTAGAACTCCTCAAAAGTAATCACATTGTAAAACTCATCACGTACACAGATAACTACTTGGTTTTAGAGAGACTTTAGACACATGATTTGTTTGAAGTACTCAAATCTCAAAAACTAAACACACAAATTATAAAGGAGATTTGCAAGACCTTGATCAAAATCATAAACTATGTTCATCAAAACCAAGTAGTTCATAGAGATATCAAATTGGAGAACATTTTGATTGACAAAGAAGGAGGACTAGTTTTATGTGATTTCGGCTTTGCAGAACTGTTAAGTAATTGTACAGCCAAAAGAACTGTTGGTACACTCCATTACATGCCTCCCGAATTGCATCAAGAAACACTCTTGGGAGGACACAATAGTGAGAACATAAATACTCAAGTACTAATAAAGAGTGATGTGTTTTCATTAGGAGTTACTCTATTTTAGTTAATTCTGGGTTTTATGCCCTTCAAATCCACCAAACCCAGTGCCAGTTGCAAGTTGTGGAAATTGATTCAATAAAAAAAATGGTCATAGTATTGGGCACTCGTTTAAAAATTGTCAAAATAATAAATAGATCTAATCACACAGGACTTTCTGGAGCAATTACTTTAGCCAGATTCAACTACCAGAACTACTCTAGATATTATTTATAATCATCCTTATCTTTCAGAGATCAAGGATGATGCACATTTAATTTGATAAATTAATATATATATTTATAAAATCATTACAACCACATTATGATCTCAGAAATTATAGTAGATGGCATTGTCAAACAAATAATACATCAGGCCAGGAAATTGATACGAGAACATTAAATAGACGCTAAGATTCCTGCCTTTTTGAAATGCGAATCTATGCATCAGATCAAGTAATAGTGACATCAATCACAAGATCAGCCATCAATCTATACTAAATTGATTGCTAGAATTCTTCCATCTTATTGGATGATCAAGAATACAATTTAAGACCAACCATAGATTCCTTTTAGGCATTGACACTCAAACTAATAGATAGACCAATAATAGATTTAGGAGAACTAAATTAAAATAATAACTTGTCCGATTATTCGTCTACCAATAAGTCTATTGTCAGAAGACACTCCCTTAAAAAGAAGATTGATGTCCAAGTCACCAATCTTAAAGAACAAAAACCAACCACTGAAATAACATAGCAAGATCACTAAGAAATTTATAAGAAATAGATGAACACTAATAATAATAATCGACATTCATTGATTATGAAACAACAAATCAGAGATCAGACCAATAAAGTGACCTAACTAAAAATAGAAAACATGTTTATCGATAATTTTGATCCGAATGAATTCAGAAAAAAAATATAATAATAAGCAGAAAATTTGGTCAAAGAAATCAAATAATGTGATAGATCATTTCAGATCAAAAAGGTCTCTGATAAATCAATTGACACTAGCAATTATCTAAATCAAACTGAAAAGCCAACTACTGCTCCTCATGGATAAAGAAGACCTTAATATATCATTAATAACAAAGTAACAGACCTAAATGCCACTCTACCCTAATTCAAAAGACAATTAACTCCAGTAGAACATAAACGACCTTCTAAAGTTCGAAATGCCTCTGTGGTTTGATTAAACAATATCTAATTATTAATTATTAATATAAAAATATATAATTCAATTAATGTGCGAAGCAGATACTAAGATTATAGGGAAATATATTTAAAATACTAAAAGAAAATTGGGACAAGGCTTAATCTGCTCGGTATTATAAATAGTTATAATTAGGTTTATGAAGCAAAATATTTAGATACAAATAAGTATGTGGCTTTAAAAAAAATATCACGGAAAACTTAAGATTCCAGAATTGTGTCAAATGAAAGATTATAAAAATCATATGCCTTAGAAATAGAAATTTTAAAATAATGTGTGCATAAAAATGTAATTTCCCTTGTGGATAACTTTGAAACGCAAGATCATTTTTACATCATTCTTGAGTTATGTGATTGTAATATTTAAATTGATAATTTAGCAAATCTTAAGGAATATTTAGAAAAAAAGACAGGTAAAAGATTGGAGGAAGAAGAAGCGATGGATATATTTTCATAAATTGTTGAAGGTGAAAAATGGTAATATTAAATTAATGTTATAGTCTTCACAAATAAAAATACTCTCATAGAGATATAAAACCAGAAAATATATTGCTCAAAGACGGTTGTGTTAAAATAACAGATGTCAATTTGGCAAAAAATATAGAAGATATGTATAAAGCAGCAGCTCACTCCATTGTGGGGACTCCTATTTATTCAGCCCCTGAAATAAATTCTAATACAAATTTCTGTCCTTATAAAGCAGATATTTATTCATTAGGTATAGTGTTATCTGAAATGTTGCATGGTTTGATAGATAGATGTTAAGTTATTACCAACTATTAGAATATAATTAAAATTCGAAGTGACTTAGAGGAACTTATTAATAGAATGTTAGAAAAGGATCCGAAAATGAGAGCCGATTGGTCAGATGTCTCAACTTTTATATGCTACTATAAGAAACTTAATTTATTAGATAAAATAATAAGTAGCTTTTCTGAGATATAACAATCCATTCAAGATGAAAATACTAAAAATTTTATGTATCCAACTGGTCTTTTGATTATAAAATAATATAATAAACTTATAGATGAAAAAACATTAGAACTTTAAGCTAGAAAGAAATACAATTATTTAAAAGACATGAAATAGCATGAAGAGTTAAGATTTTATGTGTAAAATGCAAAGTATAAAAAGTAATTATCTTATTTAGAAAGTGGTATGAAAATCAAAAAACAAATTAAACCTAAATACTATGTGAATCTGGTGAATTAAAAGATGAGTTAAGACACTCAGAAAGAAGCAAATAGTTTAATACTCATTTTTAAAGTTACTTAGCTGCTTTTTACAAAAAGTTAAATAATATAACATTCAATTCAAAAGAATTGAATTTCAAAATTAAATATTTTTAACTTAAATTATTGATTGCCTGTGATCTAATATGTGACTTTGTAAAATTATAATATCTTAAATTAGTAAAATGTACAAAAATTATTAAGTCAACCATTAATGATAGAAAATGTTTTAAGCTTAGGCCATTGCTTAAAGGATATTGATTAGGTAGAAAAGTATACAAAAGCTCTTTTACCCATATTTGAAGAAATCCTTAAATGATTTATAATAATGACAAAATTTCAAAAATATCTTTAATATAAATATAGTGCTATTATGCTCAGCATGTAAACTCCAAAACAAAGGTATTTTAATCTGAAGCAACTCAACCTTAGACATCCAAAAATGCAAGTAGAATTCCAAGCACTAATAAATAAATTAGTGTAAGAGTATCTTCTTTTCCAGTTGATCACTGAGGTTGATAAGCTTCCTAAGATGGTTGATGCAACAATTTGAGTCAACAAATCATTTGATTGAGTTTATGTAGATTCTTTTTATTCTCGGCTATTTTAAACTGAAGAGTAATTGTTGGATTAATCAGAATATTATCTATAGATTTGAAGTAATAATTAATTTTCTGAATTGATATCCGTATCTTAATTCGAGCTGTAAGCTAATTTCATATACTTTTCACTTTTCTTTTCATTACCCTCTTATTTGTAAATTAATCCTAAATACAGTAGGGCTTATGGATGCTAGGGATAACTCTTTAAAATCTAGCGAAATTCAAAGAATTCACTACCTCAAAACAATAATGCTTGCTCTCGGAGAGTTTATTCAAAGTTAAAGCACACTTTGCTAATCCTAAAAGAACATCTTCTGTTGTAGGTTCTATAACTTCTGGCCTTGAATTTTAATATATTAAGGGAAGTGCCGAGCTGTAAACTTCATAGGCTTCTTCAAAGTGCGAACTTTTGACTAACTCATCTCCATTCTTAACTATGTTAAGTATTGGGCCTTGTTCATACACATAAGGCACAATTGATTCTGCCATAGACATTGGCTCAGAAGACGATTATAAAACACTCATAGCCTTAATTAATAATTATAATCGCAGATTAACTACTATAAAAAGAAAAAAGTAAACAAATTAGTACTAATTATCAATTCAGGTAAAAACATACTACAGAGTCTATAAAGTTGAGATTTCACATAGAATAGAAATATTTCAATTCTTAATGAATCAATGTTAGCAATCACATTTCAAAAGGGATATCAAACATCCAAAGATGTCAGAAAAATTCATAATTCGTGAAGTTTTTTAATTTGAGTCTACAATTTATCATTTATTGCAAAGTAATTTATCTAGAAGCAAGTTGAGTAAGTTTTGATAAAAATTCTATCCATTAAAATGAGAATTACTAAAACATAATTCTACTATTATTGTACTTGTGGTTACTCACTCCTGATAAAATGATGGATAGTGATAAAGAAATAGAAAATTATAAATCAAGTTATACATAGACCTGATGTACAATTTGATAAAGAACTGCATAATTATTCTATATAATTATAATATGATTGATAAATTTCTTAAATAAGTTTATTACTTAATGAAAATGCAATGAAGTTTATTTGCTTAACATTGAAGGAGATTTTTCAAAGGAACCAAATTTAAATAAGATCCCCACTCCTGATACGATAGTTGGAGAAGTTCATGGGTATTTGAATTTTGTATAATTAGTCAATTGTACGATGTTTAGGAACTTTTTAAAGTAGGAAGGAACCCTCCATTTACAAATTAAATGTTTTTGGTTGATTATGTGGATAGAGGTGTTCATAGTGTTGAAGTTATTACATTGCTTTCCCTCCATAAGGTAAAATAACCAAATAGAGTCACAATGATTAGAGGAAACGATGAAACCAGAGCTTCTATTCTTGAAATTGATGAATAAGATAATAGATATTTTAATATTTTTAGTGAAAGTCCTGAAAATATGAAAAAGATTTGGGAACCAAAAGCATGATGCTTGGAGCTGATAAAAATTATTTTATATTACTAATTAATTGAATAATCTATAAAGAGATTTGATTTAAGTATTTTCATACCTATCCTATAATTTAAACACTTTTACTTTTATTAAGAAAAAAAAAAATCATAAATATGGATTAATTCAATATTCTGTTAACATAAAATGGAATGAACATCTTTAAACAGCAAAAAGTTTTTTAGTAAAGAATTATAAGAAGAATAAGATGAGCATTAAATATTAAATCTTTTTAATTATTTTTTTAAATGGCAAGAGCACAAAAAGACACTCGACCAATTGCTGATTAAGCTACTTCAGAAGCAGCCTGCACCTATGCTGCTCTCATCTTATATGAAGACAATTAAGAAGTAAATTAATAAATAATACTCAGATTGCTGCTTCTAAATTAGCTTAAGTCATCAAAGCTGCTAATTTGAGAGTTGAACCTATCTGGACTAAAGTATTTGAAAAGGCACTCAAAGGAAAGAAAGTCGGAGATCTTTTACATGGAAATACAGGCAATGCACCTGCTGCTTAAACTGCTGCATAAACATCAGCTCCTGCCACTCAATAAGCTAAAGCTCCTGAGCCAGCTAAAGAAGTTAAGAAAGCTGAAGAACCAGAAGAAGATGTTGATATGGCAGGCTTGTTTGATTGATTAAACACCTTTGTTCGTACATTAATATTCATCATCGCTTGAACATGCCTCTTCTCGTAGTTTAATCTCTTAATTAGGCTTTCATTGGTAAACTCTCAATCGTTGTGTTGTTTAAATTCTCAACTGCCTTTTTTGCGTCTGATACATAAAAAAATTCTACATAGCCTTATTCCTTTAGATTATATATTTAATTATACAAGTGATCTGCCCATTTTATCCCATTCCACTTAGGCTCTCTTCACCTTCCCAAATTGTTAAGCCAACTCTTTCAATTCTTCATTTGTAACACTATAATGCAAGTTTGTAATATCAACAAAAGTCCCAGGATTGCGATTGTCATTTCTATGTCTATCATTAGTGAATGCTTATAATTTCTATCTCTTTTCTTAGTACCCTTTTCTCACATTTTACTTATTTCTTTTCTCTTATTGAATCTTTTCTTCAAGGTTTATTTCTATTATCTCCTCCTTTTTACTCATTCTTTTAAATTAAATTATTATTTATAATTCATATTTCATAACCAAAGCAAAGTTTATCTATCAGATTTAATATTGAATTTCTCCAAGATTTTATTATTTAATGAATTAGAATCTGAAAGATATCATACTTAGACTTTTATAAATCAGTATAAAAATCCTTTTTAATTTTCTTCTTTTATTTTTCATAAAAGATAGTTATATATGCTGATATCACACTTTTTGATTACGCTAAAGTATAATTTATAGATAATTAAAAATGAAAAATTTGATATTCAATTAAAATGATCTCTAGAGTTTGCTAAACTGCTCAGATTGATCATACCATTAAATAGTTCATTCAATTTTAAGGTCTCTTAATATCTTACTGACATAAGATCTTATCTCACCTTAAATTTTAATGCAATATATGTACTCTATCTATTTCTGATTTAATTTTAATTTCACTCTCCTCCTTTTCATATAGAGATTTAATTTCTAATTTTAATTCATTGTTTTCTTTAATTGCTTCAATGTATTACTATTCAAAATCTTGAACTTGTATTTTTAATTACTAATATTATTCTTTGTATTCTTGTAATCTTTAAATCTCATTTTTTAAGTCCTTAACATAACCTTATTTAAATTCTTCTATTTGTTTATTAATTTCTTGTTTTCCTTATTTCAATTCTGAGGATAGTCTGTGCTTTTCATGCTTATAATATTTTAGTTTTTCATTCAATTTTTCGTTTTCCTCTTTTAAAGGTTCGTATGTAAAGAGAAGTTCGTCCAACTTGGCTATTTCTTATTTTAATCTTTAATTTTCATCTGTCCACACAACCAATTATTCTTATAACTATCTTAACTAATCATCATTTTTAAATTATAACGACTATGAAATAATATCATTTTGAATACATTTAAAGTTTCATTTTCATTTCGTAAATGTAAGATTACATCCTTTAATTCTTCGTTGTCTTTCATTAGATTATCTTTTTCCACCTATAATTAATTCAATCTATAAAATTCATTTTCTTGATTCTGAACATGTTCTTAGTAAATTTCTCTGAGTTATTCACATTCTTCTTATAATTATTCCAAATGCCCTTACAACTCTAATATTACATGATCCTTCTTCAAAAATTCAATTTTTAATAATTCCATCTATCATTAAAATGGGTTTTTACTTTTTCCCTTTAATCCTTTAACTAGCTGATATAATATTATTCCTGCTCAATCAGTTTCATATCATTCATTCTTAACTTGTCATTGTTTGATAACACTTCCATAAATTTTTACGAAGCCATAAAATTATAAAATAATATAATCAATTTAACATATTCTAATTCATTAGTACAATTCTACCATTTTGTCATTTCAAAATTTATTTTGTTAATTAAGAGTATATCAATATAGCAACCTTTAGATGCTTAAATTAAATAACTATCATTCCACACTCTCTTTATAATTTTAATTAATATCTCTTATAAATTAAATTAGACTTTGGTGTTCCTTTATAAAATATACATATACACTTTATTCCTTTTAAATAAATTATTTAGAAAATCAAATAAAAATACTAAAACTTTCTGAAATAATTAATGAATACATTAATTTTAACTATAAAGATATTTTTTAATCAATTCCTAATTCAAATATAAATTCTAAGTTATCAATTTGCATTTTAATTAGTGTTTCTAAATTAATATCCTTAGATTTAATGCATTGAATTAAACCGTAATCAAATTTTTATTATAAGTCATGATAAAAGAATTGATATTTAATAATTACTCAAATTATTGATTGTAGTACTTACTTATTATTCATAAATCCGCTTAAACAAAGTAGATTAGAAAAAATAATATATTAAAATATTTTAAATGATAGCATATTGATTTCTATTTATATTCATGATATCTGCATATATATTTTTATTATAGAAAGTCATTAAAATGAATCATTCTTTTTTTCAAAAAGGAGAGAAATAATAATTATATGAAAAATCAAAAGATTTTGGTCTAATTTTATTAGAAACTATATCACAAAATTATGTGTATTATTTCAGATAGATTGACCTAGCAACACTATGAATTTAGATGATAATTTTGAGTTTTGATAATGTATTTACAGAATATTGATTGCTATATTGAAAATAATTCTTCATATTTGATAAAAATTAAATCCTTTTATTTAAATAATGTCCTAAAAGTTCAAGGTTAGAAAGCTCAGAGAATAAAAGCCTGAAGATCTCCTCAAGGACTTAGAAAAGCTTAAGGGTGAATTAATTTAATTGAGAACAGTGAAAGTATCAGCAGGTAATGCCTAAAAACTTGGCAGAATTGGAGTAACATAATATATGAATAATCAAGCTTGTTAGAAAGCGAATTGCTAAATATTTGACAGTCATAAATGAATAAAGAAGAAATTAAGTCAAAAGTGCTACTAAATCAAGTGGCAAACTTCCTGTTGATCTTAGAGGCAAGAAAACAAGAGCAATTAGATAAAGACTTACAAGAAGCGAAAAAGGTATATATATTTAGTTATGTGTAAAGCTTAAAAAACATAGAGATAATGGAAGAGACTCAACAATTTCCCATTAAGAAAGTTTGCTTTGAAGGAATGATTCAATTATATTAAAATCAGTACAATATTGACATGGCAATATGTAAATAATCTCGAAAACTCTTTCAATATATTTTTACACTTTTTGTAAGAGCTAGAATGGATGTAATCCATTTTAAGACAATTAATTTGAATTCTAATCGATTTTAAAATCAATTGTTTTTATGGCAAATATGGACAAAAAGTCTCTAATTCGATAAGTATATATATTATAGAATATTAAATTAAGAATTTATGCTGTTCTGTTTAATCATATTATCTTCATTTCATTATAATATAATAATTTATTATTCTGTTAAATTTTCAAAAAAAATGCTGAAAATTTCTTTAAATACTCCATTTCCCTATAAAGAGTGTAGATTTTGATTAGTCAATCAATTTTAATAGATATATTTATAATATTATTTTTCAAATAGAGAGTGTGAATAAAAATGGTATATTAACAATCCTTTTGATAACTCAGTTTATGTGGATTAAATAAAATGTTAATTTTTTTTGAATATATGAGAAACCTAATTATTAAAATGAGATTTAATTTTTTCAAAATAACAGAATTTATAATCATAATTTAAATTTTAATGATTAACATACTAATATAAGATATCCAAATATAAATAAAATTAAAATCACTACTGATCATTTAATTTAACAAGTTTTCCTTTAGAAATGAGAACAATTTCCTCATAGTTATCAATATTATCGAAGTCAAATAAATGGATTTGGTAATTTTTGACTTAATATTCTTCCCCTTGTTCTAACTTGGGTTAATAATTTATAGATGTTTCTAATTGATTAATGACCGAATCGACCAATATTTTATTTTTCAATTCTTTTGTTATCCTTCCGAATTTCATTTTTGCTTCTGCTTATTTCAAAAGATTGTAATATCTGTTTTTGATTGTGTTTTCTGTCCTCTTCAATTAAAACACTTGGAGAGAAATTTCAGCCCATTTTTTTCCTCTTTGTTCAATTTCCTTAAACAATAAAAGCTCCTCTTCTCTTGTCCAAGGCAAACTAATTGAATTATATATATATTAAACTACTTGACGATATTGGGATCTAGTTTATTTATCCACCTATCACGACATTATTTTCCTTATCGAACATACGGAGTTTTACAAATCCTCATCAAATCCAAAGCAATCTCACACCATTTATTTGGTTTAAATTACTGTAATTCTTTTAAGACTCTGTCTTCTTAGGGTGTCCAACTTGCTTTTTTGTGACACTCTTCTAACCATCTATTCCTGCATGATTTCCAATTATGAAATCTAAACAACCTCGAAATCTACTCCCAATATTATGGAGACTAGAAAAATAGGAAATATAAATACCAGCTCAACCGGTCTTACATGATTTCTCAGGCATATCCCCAAAACAGCAAGATTAAGAAACTTATCTTGACAAGGAGTCCAGGCCCCTCGTTTGCTATTGTAAGCTTTTTCAACTGAGCATAAAATTAATTATATTTCTTCTTGCTCAGGTAATTTCGAGAATGTGAATTAATAATTTCTCAGAAGAGCATTAGCTAGTAGTTCATCTGGCTATTCAAACCATTCCAAAACCACCTACCTATTTAAGGGCGTTTTTTTTTGCATTATCAAATGATGTTTATTATAATAATAGATTATACAATATATAACATATTACAGAGACTGAAAAATCTCAAATTAATGTAGAATGGACTGCGACCTTTTACTGCATTCACTTCCGAATAAAATACTTAAAATTCGAGATAGAACAATAGCAATATTTCTGGAATTTATATATTATAAACTTTGTTGATGTAATTAAAACGTAGTTTTTAAAATTATTGTTCATTATTGATTCTATATAAAACCCATATAAACTGAATTTACATTTGATTTTAGTTCAGTTTTAACAATATCAAGTATCCTTATGAACAGCAAGCACCTTTTTGAAAATTCTAGTTGCATTCAATATAGTTCTACTATTACTCATAATACTCATTTTCCATCATATTATTCCATAGATTTAAACAATTACTTCATTAATTTAATGATTAATTGATAATTACAAGATTAAGCTGCTTTTGTCATAAATTTTTATAATTAATGTTGAATTAATTAAGAAAAGCATAATTTAGTACCATCACATAATATCAAGTCAGGTATGTTGAAGTAATCAAATATTAGTTAGAGGTGTATTTAAACAGTAATTGAAAGAAGGTGAAACTTATAATAACTTTAAAGTCGATGAATTCTATAGATCAAGAGATTTTTAGACATTGTGTTATAAAATGCATCACACAACTACTAATACAAATTATATTCATTTTGCAACTAATTCTATTGTGAATCAAGGAGCTTTGATATTTAAAACTCCAGCTATCGATAATAGTGGAATTCCACATATTGTATAATAAATCTTAACATGTGGTTCATAAAGATATCCAGTCAGAGATGCATGGTCTCATATGAGAGGACGCTCTCTACAACCTCCAGATTTAGTGCCTTATGTTAGCACAGATCATACGGTGTTTTAGGTTTAATCTGCTTTATTTGAAGACTTGAAACAACTTTTCAATCTCACTTTTGAATAAGTTTTCAGACCTATGTTCAGGGAAGTTGATTTCCTCTAGCAAATTAGAGTTCAAGTACTTGGAGGGAATGAACTCATACTCAGAGGCATAGTTTACGATTAAATGATAAAACAATTAGAATAACCAGATTTTATTCATGCAGAGGCAGTTCGCAAGCATCTTCTAGAAGGAACTGCTTATCAGTACACTACAGGGGGAATTCCAAAAGAGATGACTAATGCGAGTTATGAAAGATGTTAGCAATATTATAAGGATTACATTCACTTGTCTAATGCTTACCTTGTGACTGTAGGAGACATAGATGTTTTATAATATTGTTAATATTTTAATGATTTAATTGAATAACATTAAAATACCATCAAACCGATTAAGTAATTGGATTACCAACCTGCTAAATTGTTTGAACCTAGATTATCATTGAAAGGATAGCCTTCATTTTCATTTGCTTATAGAGGTGCTAATCTAACTGAAACACCTGAAGATTATTTCAAGTTAGGAATTCTATCATTTTTGTTGCATGATATTTAGGATTATGGATTAAGACCCATTCTTGAGAAGTATGGATAGTATTGTCTCAATTTCGGAGCAGATATGACTTTACACAATTAAATTATATAATTCGGATTTAATAACAAGGAATGCGAACAAGAATTGTATACATTTATGAAATAAATAACTGATAATATCTATCAGGTAATACCTTAAAATATTATCAATATTGCATTGGATAGAATCAGATTAAGAAGATCAATTAATGTATCCGATATAATTCCATATATTATAAATAATGTCAAACCATCAATATACTTAAACTAGGAATGCAAAAGCGAAGATTTCTAATCTTTAATCGAAAAGTATTTTACTAAAGATAAATGCACTGTGAATATGGAGGCTGATCAATATTATATCGAAGACATGACTACAGAAATTAAATAGCATTTGAAATAATTACAAGTGAACTATCAATAACTATCTGAATAATAAAAAATCATAGAGGAAGACACAGATGTTTTGAGTTTAGAATCATTACCTAAATTAAATGCTGCCAACATCATACCGTTGTTGAAATAGAAGAATTCAATCAAATTAGATCTAAATTGTATTTAATACCTTCTATTTAATAGTTAACATTCCTTGTAGTATTTTTGCAGCTAAACACCCTCAACAAAGCAACATCAGATGGATCATCGATGTAAGTTAATTTAGTCAAAAGGATTATGAAACCATTTGCATTTTAAAAGACATATTACCTGAGCTTTTCAATAAATAAGTAAGTTAACATGATTTAGAGTGTTCTGTGGTTGAAGATAAATTAATTATAGAATTGATCTGTTTGGATAAGAATATTGAGGAAGCCTTTTAATAATTTCAATTAGTAACTGATCCAGGTTTGGATAATTTAGAATTGATAAGTTAATCCTTGTCTATCATAAGTGCTAATTATTTAAGCAATGAGGACATCCCTTAGATTGCTGTCTCATATTCCTAATAAGAGAAATACCCCATCATTTAATAAGCAAGGAAAATTTGTTAATTAGAAGTTGATATCTTAAAAAATTATAGTGCAAAACAGATATTGGAACAATTGAGTCAGCAATTAATTGCTTGTTTCTATAAAATAATGAATAAGAACATCTAGTCTTTCGAAGTATATTCAAATCCCCTTTTAAAAGATAAAATCAACTCTTAACTAAACTTACTATTGACAAATATCAAGTTATAATTTGATGGTATTACTATATAAATGTATCTTTAGATTACTTGATGAATAAAATAGACTTCGAGTAAAAGTATGAAGTAGTTCCATTCAAATAGGAGTTTCAATACTTAAAATTATATGTTGCCTTAAACACTCACACAAACTGTGTTACTGAAACAATCCAAATTGCCCATAAACCAGCTAATTACATTTTATCTAATCTCCTAACACATATATTCATTCCTTAATATTGTAACGATTCACAATTAGGATACTGTCAATATAACACAGGGAAATTGACATTTTATACTGTCAATGATATTCATACACTCAGAACCTACAGAATATTTGAAAATGCAGTTCATTTATTACTAGAATGTCTAGATTAGGATAATTTGAATTCAGCAAAATTAGGTAGTTTTAGCATTGAAGATCCTGAGAAAATGTAATAGATATTGGCAGTTTCTGAAGAAGATGTGAAGGAGCAAGCTCAATATGTGTTAAAGCAAATGGCTGACGGTTAGACATCATAAGTGATATTTGGAAAACAAGTATAATAATTAGATGAATATGTGAAAAGAGGGTGGACCATCGAAAGATATATTAGTGAAGTTGCTGTTTGACTTTAAATATATTTATATATATATATATAAGACATCATGTGGATTATATATTAAATGCATTAATTTATTAATATAAACAAGGAAGTGTAAGTTTTAAATCTGTATTTCATCATCAAATAAACTACAATATTTGAGAATGTATTTATTTTTATAAAATTAAATATAATTAAATAACAATGAACTAATTGATTTAATAAGAGGAGATTCAGTAAGAGTAAATAGACAATAATCAAAATACAGAATAGTTATAATAATAAAATGAAGATGAAGAATAAAAATAAACACAAAATGAAAATGTTTAGTAAAATGAAAACGAAGGTTTAGATTAAGTTGAAGATCATTAAGATCCATAGAGAATAGAAGAACATGAAGAACAACACAATTAAAAAAAGGAAGGAAATGATGAAACTAAAAGGATAGCAACCTAAGGAGAGATGGAAACTACTACATAGAGAAAAGATTAGAATAGACGATTAGAAACTGAAAAGTAATAACGAGTTAAAACAACTACTGAAAGGACATTTAAAACACTTGAATAGATTTATAATAAAAGAAATTCAAGCTCATTTCTACATCTAAGAACAGCAGAATAATTTGATACCAGAATAATTCATGATTAAATAAACAGATCTCATGCAAAATAGCAATACACCTTTTCTAAAGCTCAAAGGTTTTCCAAGCCCAAAGAGAGTTATTGTTCAATGTAGTTCTATGATTCATAGTAAATCCTCATATTTATTCTAGAATTTAAACACAATTAAGTAAGAGATCAGCAGCCCTAGGATTTGGGATTAAATCTGATTTCACAAAACGGGACAAATATATTCCTGGCCCTACAGATTACAATGTCAAATTATAACCAAAGCCAGGAGTCAAATTTGCCTATGGAAGAGATGAAACCCTATCCAAAGGTCTTCATGGCAGACCTAATACTAATCCTGCTCCCAATTTATATTAAGTCAAAGACATCGTCACTACTTATAAATATTCCATGGGAGAAAGGACATCAGCCAAACGTACATTTTATCCCTTTATTTCTTAGACATTTACCTTGAATCCACAACTCCTGCCCCAGGTCGATATAATGTAGGTGGTTTCAGTTAAAAAGGAAATTACTTTGTTGGGAAATATAAAAGTAGTGGAGCTCCTGTTATTTCTCCGTCTACTGCTTAATCTCAAAGAGTTAAAAAGATTCCTGGCCCTGGAACTTATGATCCCCCTGGAGACATAGGAGATCCAAGAAACTATTTGCCTTCATAATATTCTACTAGAAGTGGATTTCGATTTGGCTATTAAGAAAGATAGACCTAGGAGATTAAAAATAAATAATGTAATTACATCATTCATCTTAAGTCCCTGGTCCTGGCACATATTAAATTCCATCTGAATTTGGTGATTTTGAATTCCCACCAGCATTTTGATTTAAAATTAAATACAATCTTAACATCTAAAATAATCTATATAATAGTTATTATAAGAAGGTACTTCAAGAACTAAGAAATCTAAAGTAATTCTAATCATGCTCTATTTAATATATTAATAATACAATTTTCAGAATATCATAAAATGTTTTTGATATAAATATTTTGATTATCCTTTATAATATCAGATTACACCAAGTCATGCTGGTTTATAATTATATTTACCTTAATGGACAAAAACAATAATTTGAATTTTCAATTATTTAAGAGAAAAACTTTAAATTTTCTTTAGTTTTTTGCCTTTGAAATTAAGAATAATTAAATCTTGATTAAAATATCCTCATATTTACTTAGTTTCTAATGAAAATTATTTTTTTTGAACGAATTAGTTTTTATTATAATTTAATAATCACCAAAAATCTAAAATTCAATTATAGACTTGAAAACATATGTTTATTAATTAGAATTAATCCATTTTGCAACCATGAGTTTAGTCCTTGATTTTAAAATTGACTTATAAAATACTAATTTTAGAGTGTTTTAACTCAATTAAGACCAATAATTTTATAAAAAAACTCGCATTAATTTTTAAGATTAAAGTAATTTGGGACATTTCAAAATAATGAAAATTATGTATTGAATTGATATTATTTTATTATTGTAATTCATTCTTCTTCAGCAATCAACTTTTATTATTCCTCCACATCTTAAATCTAAGTAGGCTCTTATTCTTTTTCAATTGGTATGGCTTTGTCATTTATTAAATGAATCCATGGCAGAGGTAAAATAAAGAAGATACTTGAAAGAGCAATAAAAATATATAGCTTAGAATAATCTTATTAATTGATTCCCATTTCATATAAGATAAAATTGCCTAATTATCCTCCAGCAAAAGTTCCAAAGTTCATCGTAGCCATAAGCATAGCATACATGGTAGCTTCAATATTTTTAGGACATATTTTGCATGCATACACTAATATAGGTAACAAATTCAATTCTCCAATAAATTATAAGATAACTGAATCACCGAGACAGAAAAATCTATCATCTATTCCCCATTATACATTCATTCTTGTAACCAAAGGTATCGTTGAGAGATAGCAAAAGAAAAATGAAATTGTAGTAGTGATGAATATCTTTTAAAATGCGATATCCTTTAAGAAATTTCTATACAATAAAATTGCCAGAAGTGTTCCTAAACAACTAATGAATTTCAAATATCCCATGAATTTCGGAGTAAAATGCAAGACTTCTGTATAAAAATAAAACATTATTGAACTACTTGAAGGTACCATCATGAATGCTAAAATTAACAATACAGGCCTCTTGAATTAGATTAAATATTTACTAATAGATTTTGGGATTTGAGAAAAATGTCCAGAACGTACTCAAAACTTCCTTTATATTTTATGATTATTGAGTTTATTCAGTCTCTTTCAATTTCAAAGAAAGCAATGCCATCGTTAATGGGAATATGCTATTAATAAGGAATACTATTTATTATGTAAAGGAGGTTTACTTTGTCTTTTAGTTAGATACATAAGCAACATCCCTGAAAAATAAGCACTAATTAATCCACCTGCAGCTTTGAATCCAAAGAACACCGATACATTATTTGCTGCATGATCATTTGCACATTATTCAACCATTAACGCCTCTACAATTTAACTTATTTTTACCTCCAACTACATTGCAAATACAAACAGAAGATGATATCATAATTAGTAAAGCAACAGCCACATAAGCATTGTCAACTCCTGTATATGCCATTAATTGCCATCCAATGAAACTTAAAAAACCACAGAACACAATATAGGCTTTTCTCCTGGAACCTAAAATAGGAAAGGAATCGCAAATAATTCCCCAAACAGGTTTAATAATCCTATGAATAAACTAAATATTTATTATACCATGGCAATTACGATAGTCCAATATACACTCCCATCCTACTTGGTGATACATGAAAATCATCCTTATATAAGTATTGAATTGATAAATCTGCCAAATGCTGAACTCCTTGGGAAAATGCGACAATCCCTACTATTATCTGGGTTAAATTGAATAAAGGAATATTATTTTTTGGACTCATAAAAATTAATTGTAAAAAACGAATGTAATTTTATTTGTTATTTAATATTAGGATTAATAGGAGCTCTAGATTTAGGCAATATTATAGGATCACTATTATTATGATATAAATTTATGATCAATCAAATACTAGTTTAATTCTTAAAGCTACTTTGTCAATTAATCAATGATTACACTTTTATCGTCATTATATTTTTTGAGATCTTTGTTCTATTAAATTTAAGTGTGCAGTTAATTTTATAAGTAACTTAATTCATTTACTAATTAACTGCATTCTAGATCTTTTTGATTAGATTATTCCTATTGATAAATGTATTGAGTTTTAATTTATGCATTTTAATTTTTCAACAGCCATAATTCCTAGTCTTGTTTGTCTTTCTCTTGTTTAAGCAATTAAAAGTCTTTGTTCGAGATTTCAAAATTTGACTAGATTTGATTATGATCTTACATAAGTTTTTAAAACTTCTATTGCAATTCAATGTTGTCTCTCTAATTCATTTATTCTTATAACTTATCGTTGTGTTCCAAGATGATCTGAATTTTCATTTCCAATTGGTCTATTTATAATTGAAATGAGTGTTGTTCTTCTTTGACTTTGGTTACGTATTCTTGGTTTCTCAATTCATGTTGGAGTATTATCTCCTCATAGTATTCCATTTACTATGTATTCTCTTATTCTAAGAGTTTCATTTTTTCTTTGAGATAATTATTTTCATCATTTAATGGAGCTGCCACCAAATAACTGATTTCTTTCTTCTACTATTGAATGATCTACTCCAGATTTTCCACTTAGGTCATTAATTCATTCACTCGATTATTTAGAAATGTAAATTAATCTCCATTAGATGTTTTTTTATAATGCATAAATAAAAATAACCAAAATTGATCAGATCAATCCATTTGCTTTGGCTTTCTCCATCTCAACATTCAAATCCAATTGCAGTTTCAAATTTAATCTATTTTATTACAAATTATTTCCTACTTCTCAATATTTTAGATACACTAATATATTTTGGAATCGGGAAGTTGTTTGAGTTGCTGAGCAAGTTCATTGATCTGTTAAGGAGTTATTTCTAAGATCTATTATAACTCTTCTACTGTTCCTTAAGGAGGCTTGGAGCTCGATATTTATTCATTTAATTCATTAAGGACTGAGCCCATCTCCAAGCAAGTGTCACTTTATTCATTGATGAACCTTGAATAAGAATTCACAAAATTCACGAAACAATGAGATGACTCAGACTCTGATTCAGATTCCTCCTCCTCTTCCTCCTTTTAGTTCTATTTCACAATAATTACTGATTTTTTGTTATTCTCTGACATTATTATTTATTATTATTTTATAAAGTGGATCGTTGATTTATAATTGCCTTAATAAATTTGAAGACCACACAATACAAGAGTAGAATTATAGCACTCAACATGAAATCCGAACATAGCTCAAACAACAAAACAAAAATATTAATTAAGAGGAACAAACGTTAAAAGAGAATAGAAATTAAGAAAATGAATCATGCAATTAGAATTATATTAACTAATAATTTATACTCTATTATAATGCTGGATGCATATGCTTTACTAAGTTAGAAGATAGATTAATTATGAGAGAAAATAAAAAGTGACTAGTTAGATAGTACATTTAATCAACAAGAGTAATTGATAGCATGGAATAATCAACTAAATATTTACCTATTCATCTAGAATTAATACATAATATTGAAAGATAATCAAAAATCTAATATAATTAATCAATTATTTAGTTTTAACTCCTACTTACTTCAAATTTAATTCGATAACAAATTCACTTTAGTGTGCTGATAAGGCTTTAATTATAATTGAATCTAATGATAAAATAGCCCTTATGAGATTAAAAATGCATGTGCTTCTGGAACAGAATTAATAATTTAGACATTGATTAATGACTAGCAGATTCAAATAAATGTATGTAAAAACTATAAATGAAAAATAATGAGAATATAAGTTAAAAAAAAGATGCTATTTATTTTTGATATCCTGCTTCTAAATATCCAAACCCAAGAAAAAAATTATATTAATAAATATACTTGCCGAAATTTGAAAACCACTCAATCATTTTGCTTACTCATTGTATGTTGATATCATTAAATTACTCAAATCAACTTAATCAAAGAGATGATATTTTCTTGAAGATACACTTATATTGATTATTAGAATTATCATCTAGCATAGGAGATTTAAATGGAATTACATATAAATTATGGGGTGCAACTAGAAAATTGATCTCCTTAATTTTAAATGAGCATGATAATTGTTATCTTTTTCTTGTTATTTATATAACATTCCTTATATTATTTTGTTGTTGAACAAGAATTTTAATTTATCTTTTGAAAAATTGTTTTAAATTAAATCAATTAATTATAATTTGAAAGGTTACTTATTCTATTAGTTGTTTTCTCCTGAGTGGCTGAAATTTTATTTGAGTTGTGCCAGTATATAAAAGTATAAAATTTTAAATTTAAATACTTTTTTTAAATATATTAGAATTGATTAAAGCGTTCAAAAGATTTTAATTTATTGTATTTAAGATAGAACCAATTTTATAGAGAATGTAGTAAGTCTATAATTGATGATTAAATTTAAAGTCTTACTTCTTAACTAATTTGTTAGTCAAGAGATATTTAATTTTCAGGAAACTAAAAGCATTATTAAAACTTCAAAATGAATAATAGAATCTTTAGATTTTAAAATATAAATATTTTAGCATAAGCTTTAACAAATAAGATTCATGAATTAGAATTTTAATCTAAAAAAGGAATAAAATACCCATTTGGAAACAATGAGGAATTTGTTGTGATTGGATAAATGATATTAGAATTTTATTTCTCTGATTATCTGATTTAGAGAGGGTATTTCATTACATTAAGTAGATATCCCAACAAAGATTCCTCAATTAAAAAGCCCAGTGATATAGTTTAGCTGAGATAAAGATTACTTAATGAGAAAAATTTGGCAGATATTGCATTACAATATAGTTTACCTAATATTGTCCAAATAGGTAATCAAACCGCTTTAAAGTATATTCATTTTTAATTTATATAGAAGAAATCCTAAGATTCTGGCTGAATCATTAAAAGCCATTTTGGCAGCACAATATTACGATTCTGGATTTGATTTAGAACATGTTAGAGAAATAACTTAACCTTTATTTAAGGAACTCTTAGATAAGTAATGTAGCATTATTACAAAATAGAGGTCAGAATATCCCAATTGCAGAACTAAAATAGAATGCCAAGTCATCATTTCTTGAATTCATCAACAACTTTACGGATTTGAAACCAAAGGTATCAATTGAATGGAAAAAAGATGCAAATTCAGCTAATGTTTTCAAGGTTCAATTAGAATTAGATTCACTCTTAAATATCACCAGGACTGGTATAAATAAGAGATAAACAGAATAACTTGTATATCACGAAGCTTTGATGAAATTAAAATAGAAAACGACAAATTAATACAATTTACCTTTGAAAAGCGAAATTCAAAAAAATGTCTAAAACAACGAATCCTCTGAATAAAGCACAATCATTTATGAATTAGAGAGATCAATTCTTAATGATAGTCAGACTTTTGAATTTTCAGAAGTGTATGAATTCAGCAATACAGATTATTAAGAATCATTGAGTAATAAAGTAGAGCAATTGCTTGAAAAATTAGCATTTTGAATATATTTAAATAAATAATTACTTAATAACTTGAATAATCAATTTAAAAAAGGGTGATTTAGGCAGTGTTATAAATTAAATCTCTTTGTGTAATCTAATTGTAACATGCCCTTTAACAAGTCTATTACCCATTTATCATAATTAGTGTGAGGAAATTCTATTTCTTTCTATTCTATCATTTAAGTTATTAAGATTTAATTCAGATTCACGCCACCTCCTGTATTAATGTAGGGATGCTTTCCATATACTATTTCATAGAGAATGACTCCAAGACTCCATACATCTATTTTCTCTAATTCTGGTATTTAATCTCCAAGCAATTGCTCATAGGACATATATTTCTATCTTCATCAATAAATTCATACTAGACTGCCTTTTCCTAAGTAGAAGTGATGAGTTTGACTTAATTCCTCAGTCATGGTACTTATTTCTGAAGGTTGATCATTGTTCATCTAAATCGACATTCCAAAATCAGTTATTTTTGGTATATCGCCTATCATGAGAATGTTTTAAGGTTTCAAGTCTAAATGACAGATTCCGCGATATTCCTTATTGTTTTATAATGGATTAGTCAATTTAAAATTAACCATGTGATGTAAGGCTTACAACAATTATATCATTATTTTCTTAACGTCTTCATTAGTTAACTTATCTTAAAATGCGAAAATGATATGTACGTTTTTATTGGTAATCCTAGAGTGTACATTCTCCTAATTCCATGAACATGTAAATATTATTGCCAGATTCTTTTGCTTCGTACATCTAAATGATATTTTTATGATCGAGGGACTTTTAGATGACAATTTCTCTTTAAATGCTCCTTTTTAATCCAGTTCTGATTCAAACAAAATATAATACTTCTCGAAATTTTGTTTTCCTTCAAGATATTATTTCTTTATAATTTTGACAGCCACTAGTTTATTATCTGCAATTCTTTGGCCAACAATAACTTCTCCCAAAGCTCCTTTGCCAAGCAACTTATTATAAAATAAGTAATAGTTTCCCACTTTTTTTTAATCCATTAATATTTAATAAATTATAATTCATCTTTGAATTGTATTTCACTAATCAAAAAAAATGGAAATTTTGTTTAGGATTATATATCTTAAAGTGATGATTTAATGTGATATCAAATTTTGAGGGGGAGATCTTATATAATTATATTAAAGAATATTAAGGTTAAATTTGTATTATAATATTACTATTTTTAGTTATTATTTTTTTACAATGATAAAATTAAAGTAATACAATATAAATATATAAATAATAAAAATAACATAATATGAATCAAATAAAAAAACAAGAATAATAAAAAATATTCATATTCATTTTTTAGTAGCAAAGCTTAAATTTAGATTACCCATAGTTTGTTATTATTTTTTATGTCCTTTTTAAGAAGTGTCATCTGATCTTTTGAGCATGTCTATTGATTACTTTTTATTCTTATGACTATGAGAGGACATGCTATGTGGAGTTTTATTTTCATTATGTGTTTCTTCAGTACTAAGTAAAAAAAATTTAAAAATGACAAGTTTCTTGATTAATTTTTCAATTTATTGATTGTTATTATCAATTTCTTAAATAACAATTTTACATACTTTGGCTGTCATTCTGTTATTAGGATCATTTTCTAACATATAAGGTAATAAAATAAATAATGAATCCATTTTGATAGAGTTAACTTCAGGATGCTGATAATTCTTTCTTAATTCATAGATGCCCTCTTTATTTTCTTAGAAGATGTTTTTTTGTTTATGAAAGAGATTCTCCCCAGTTAGCCTAAGAATAAAAGAGTGTAATTACAATTTGTAAAGCACACATCCCAAACTGTAGACATCTGCTCTGTCATCGTAGAGTTTGTCCTTGTTAAAGTTAATGATTTCAGGTGCAATGTAACCAGGAGTGCCTGAAGTTGGAAATATCAACTGGTTCTTGATTTTTCTAGCTAATCCGAAATCGATCAATTTGATGGGCTCTGACTTCATAATATTGTGGGGATTGATGTCTCTGTGCATAATCCCTCGCTCTGAAATATAGATAAGGGCATCGAGAATTTAGAGCATAATCTTGATGGTTTCAGCCACACTCAATCCATAGGGTCGAGATTGCAACTCAGTGCTTAAAGCTCTGCCTTCGATAAATTCAGTCACAATGTAATAATATGATTCGTCAGTATAGACTTCCTTCAATTTCAGGATGTTGGGATGTTGGAGAGATTGCAGAAGCGAGAGTTCGTGTATTAATTGAGGCTAGAGTTATGGAAGATATGATTACAATTCCCCCTTCATGAGATGCTAATTTCATCTTTTCACATTTTTTAACTGCAAAATATTCCCCAGTGTTAGAGACACATCTGTAAACCTAAAACAAAATATTGGATTAATATACTTCGCCTGACATTCCATTACCTACAACCATTTAGATTTGATAAAACTCATTGATCGAAGTATAAAATACTCTGCCAGCAATCATTTCTTTCAAAAGTTGTAACTTTGGAGCATAAAAAGGTTTGATAGTATTTTTATATGTAAATGAGAATGCTAGTATTTTGTTGTCCTACACAATCCAATTGATTGTCGTAGTCAAATTTAATTTTATGGTGTATTTGGGTTAGCGTAAAGTGTTCTAGAGTTATCAAATGGAGCATACATCAGTCATTACGATTTCATCCTGAAATAAGTAAAGTTAGTAAATCTTATCTGAGAAGAAATGCTTCCTTGCGACTTAAACCGTAAAGAGAGCATTGTCATATTAATAACTATTCATTATTTTATTTATAAAACGTATATGAAATATATAATATAATTACATATCCTTCTCAAATTCCATAAAGTCATTTAAGATGCTCTTATAACATTTTGTTATATGAAAATCCCACGAATAGATATCCATCAGCCTTATAGAATTTACTCTAAAATTCCACCCTTTAAAAAATGAAACCAATTCATACCAATGTAATCGTAATGCATGTAAAAAACATTCCATCACATCCATCATCATCAGCACTCCGAAGGTCAACAATGCAAACACAATATAAAAGTACCCACTCATCAATCCACCCATTATTCCACCCATATCCAAATTCCCTGCAAGACACATATCGTAGAATACTTCTGCCAATTATCCATGAGCCAAAGATAAGGCCCACAAACGAAGATATGATGCTGTATTACTGATACCTCCCAGCACGAACTCAATTGTTTCGATCATCTAATGTACCCAAATTTCCCCAGAATCATGATCCTACTCAGAATGATCTACACTCCTACTAGAAGCAGCATTCTATAAATCCTTTCTAAATTATTAAGGATCAATCTCAAGTTCAGATCCTTGCTTTTCAGAGATCAGTTTTTGATATTGCTATTCGTTTGCTTATACTTTATGTTTCTTCTGACCTGAACCCAAAATTAAGGGCTTTGGAAACAACATCCATGGAATACTAACTACAGCAATCACTGTCAATAACTGCGTAACAGATAATTATAAAGAAGCATTATTTGGGAATACTGGAGATTCAGCTTCATCAGTAGGTTTTAGTACTTGGTTAATCATTGTTTCAATGATACTTGGATCTTTTCCATTTGGATACACATTCAACCATTTCATTATGATTAGGAAATCCATCCAACCAAATGTACAAACCATAAATAACAATTGGGGAATGAATTCACAAAAGAAATCCAAATAATTTCTGAAATATAAAGTATTGGCTCCTTTCATTAAAATTCCAAATAACATGTGTATTACTCCTAAAATTACAGCCAATTTCATCTTGTAGGAATTCATGAAATTTAGACTTGATCCTGATGCCAACCAAACAGGATCAATACCAAACGGATACACACAATTCTATTCCCTTTCCCATTCTTCATGTTTAGGATAATAACAACTGCCAAAAAGATCAAGAGATATTGAGAGATAATCATTGTAAATTAATCCATTATAGAATGCAAACAATCCCATTAGAGCTAACAGATATCTAAATGGGATCATTGCATTAAACATTGAATCTGCCTCTTTCTTTAATTGATTTTTCCAGACTATCACATACAATCCACACAATAGCAATAAGAAACCATGAGCTATATCTGCAAACATCACACCAAATAGAAATGGGAATGTAATCACTGTGAATAAACCAGGATTTACTTCTTGATATCTTGGTACTCCATAGGTATTTACAATTTCTTAAAAAGGCATTGTAACTTCATTCAGATTAAAATAAGTAGGAGCCAGATCTCCTGGTTTGGGTTTCAACTCTTGAATTTATCCAGTTGGAAATCTGTCGATACTGTTCTACATAGCATTTCTTAATTTATCTTCAACTTAAACTTCAAGTCCTTCAGGTAACCAGAAATATCCAGTAAAAATTGAACCTTACATCATTAAGTAATTTAAATTAACATAGAGATATTTCTCTTTTAAAACATATAATCTTAACTATTCAAAGTAAGAGCAATTGCATCCATTCTACTCCTTAACCAACTCATCTAAAGTAACATCTAATTATTTTTTGGTCATTTGAATTAAACTTTATGCCTCGCTTATCTGTATTGATAATTCTCTCAATTTGTTGTCCATAGATTCTTAAGAATTTGGATATTCTATTCTGTTTTTAGAAAATGAATCGCAAACTTTGAGCAATTTCTATTTCAAAGTACTTTAATCATTCATTCCAGGATAAACAACAACATACAAGCATCTTGGTTATTATGCCTTGCTTAAAGAAGAACAAATACTCTATTCAGATCTATTGATGTTTTTATTTAATGGTGCTATTTTTCAGGCAAAAGATCCACAATATTAACCCATGCATTACCTTTTGTGATTCTAAACATTATTCTTTTGAATCTGGTTTCATCCTCTTTATCAATAACTCCGATTAATTGTCCAAATTTTAATTGTTGATAATCACTCAGATTATGAGGAGTTGATCTAAGTTATAAATCTCAACTTACTACGAAAACATTTATTTTCCCAAGATCTCTTTTGCTTTTTCTAATACTAATTTTTATTCTGTAATTGAATCTACTCTGTCTAATAAATTCTACAAAATTATTTGACATTTCTTGAATATTGCTTTTCTTCTTATCTATTTCCTATTCTAATTCATCAAAATAAGTATGTCCAGGTTTTTACCGTGAATTCTATATGTCTCTGAAGTGATCAAGCAACTTTTGCGTATCTTCACAATATATAAGTTTTTTTTTGAATTGCTTAAGGATTGCATCAAGTCCATTCAATTTAAATAACGATTCGTCACATCTATAATAGTCTGGATTTTGTGTACCTTTTTACATAATTGGCAAATGGTCTATTCATCATTGGCAATAAAGGATCATAATCTATAATATGTAACTATCCCAGTCTTCCCAATTGATCCATAACTACCCAAGCACTCTCTCTTGGGATGACTAAACTATAATATTTCATCTGTTTGGACCTAAAGAAACTCATATTAATATTAAATTTATGGAATGTATAATTTCATTAATATACTTTATCAATCATCATCGTCGTCATCTTTTTTAATTTGTAACTTTAGAAATTTATTCTTACAATTTCATTTCATCCTCCTCTGATGCACGGTACTTCCTTCTGAATTTACAATTTCGGCAGTTTTCATAGATTCGACGGCCTTCAAAATTTCCTCTGTATATCCCCCTGGAATATCAATATTAATAGGTGGCCTAACGATATGCATTTGAAAGTAACCAGAATTTCGATAGGTTTGGAGATGTCCCTCCAAATTATTCTTCCAATTGATTAACTGCAATTCTCTCTTAAATTTTAGCATACTCATTAGGCTTAAGCATTTACACTTTCTCCATAGTATCCGCATCAGCCACAGCTATTCTCAAATTTAAATGCCATACCAGAAACCATCTTCCACGAAAAACTCAATGAACTAGATGGATTCAATAAGTAAAGTTTATCTAAACAACCACAGAAATTCACCTGCATGGTCTTAGTAGCTATTTGGATGGCCTAACAAGTAGATTCAATAGCATACCTTGAAGGGGAACTTAGAAAGTCCAAGCTTCTTAGTATCCATAATGAAAACCCAATTCTCAACTTTTCCAGGAATAAAACAGTGTTTCTTAATGATACCAAAGTAATAGCTCAAAGCATTTATGTAGACTTCTTCACTGAACTATAGATTGATTCAATTAGGTACTTGTTTCAGATTCACCAATTCAAGATTCATAATTATAATGGGTCTTTGTTGTTTATCTCTACCGAAAGTGTAAACTATTCCTTTCTATAAAAATGCTATGTTGATGTCAGTAGGCTGGAAATTATTTGGAATAGCTCTCCAAGCCAAATGTGATTACAAAACTTTTAAGTAATTCTTGTCCTTAAATTTACCACAATACACCATCTTCAACGTATCACTATCAGTCCAACTAACAGATTATTCTAAAATAGGTACTTCTAAGGTAGGACAACCTTATTTTTAGTCACTACTTTCATAAAATCAGCCATCTTTTCCTTTTCATAAGCATCATATGGCACATTCTCCCAAATTCTCCTTTGACTCTTAGATCGCTCTTTTCTTTTAATGTATTATGCTTTATAGTTGCAAACTCCAAATACCATCATGAACAATAGCATCAACCAAATTTTGGTTTGGTCTCAGATAATCAAAATTCAACAGCACCTACTATTATAGCATGGAATTAATTTTATTTTAATTGGCTATTTTTTAATTCCATCATATATATTCATAAATAATTTTCTTAATTTACATCTAAGAATCGGACTTCATTTATCATATTTCATTTTTAATTGTCTCTACTTCATTTTCAATGCATAGACAACCATATTCACTTTAGTGGAATCCAATTATTAATTTCATTAATGATAATACATATTATACAATACACATTAATATTATGAATGTTGTACAAATATTGATAATATTATTTAAAACATATAATAATATTATTATATAAATCATAAATTAAATATTTAAATTTAATGGAAAATCCTTTGTTAGATTCAAATATAATTGATAAAAACAACAGAGATTATGTTCTCCTTGCTAAGGTCTCATAAAATGATGAGACTCTTAGGATCTTGATTGATCAGATGCAGTTAAAGCTTAAATTTGCTTCAGAGAATAAAACATACTTGAATTGTTCGGCTTGTGAACTATTATATGTTTTATAAAACCACGATAATCTCTAAATGTCAATATTCTACAAAAAGCAACAACAAAAATAAAAAGAAAATAGCTCTAATAAATGCTAATAATGTTAATAATTCCTCAACGGAGTGTGTTTCAAAAAGTGTTACAAATGCAATTCCAAATAAATAATATGTTTTTAAAATGAGGAATAAAGATTAAATTGTCAGATTTGTTTTTCAGAACTGTGCAAAAGTTGTGATTCAAACTTAGAAATTTTTTAATAATTTCCAGACAAATGTACTCAGAAGAATGTAACTAACTGTCAAAGATACTTTTACGTTATAACAATGATAATAAGTATCATTCCTCTTTTTGCCAATATTCATAGTCCTAAATTTCAAGAAATACAAATTCTAATGTTAATTGCTGGAATTTCATTAGTATATACTCACGAAATACAAACCAGTCATCATATTATTCTTTTACTAAGTATTCCTTATCGTATACTTGGTTAAAGTCTTTATGATATTAATAAATTTTGTAGTTGATAAAAATAAGGAGAGAATTCATCACTTACTTTGGTTGAACTTATTATTTATATATAAATAATTTATTATAATAAATAAGATATATTTAATTTTTTTTCAAGATAGATATTTTCTGAAATAAATCGATCATACTTTTTACAAATAGAATTGAACATTCTTCCAATTGTAAATATCTAAATCCTTAGAAATTGTAAATGCAACTATATATGGATTCTAAATTATTATATCTTTTATATTGAAGAAATCTTAATAGGGAAACATTAAAAACAAGTTAAACTCTAATTGTATTTCATATTTCATCCGTAGAAAGTTCTTCTTCTTATTTCTTAATATTAATTATTTGAACAAAATTATCAATTATTTATACAATATTTATTGTGCGTAATAGATGTAAATAATCATAATCCACCTTTGAATTTATTGATTGGGTATTGATCTTTATATTTAGTCAAATGTTGTCTTAATTCAGTATATTATTCCTATAGATGAGGTAATACTTCATCATAAACATCAGTGAATAAATCTTGAATTGATGGTGATTGTTCTATTTTGAATAAATTTAAATAAAATACATTCAGATCCGTGTTTCAAAGCAGCAATGACTCTATTTCTAACATCTTTTCTAATTTGGTTATCATGATCATCATTAAATTATCTGAGTCCTTACTTTTTCAAGAACAATCCTAATCTATTAATTGGATTATTTCCTGATTTCCATGAATCAATTTCTTCTTATGATCTATACAATACAGAGTGATCTGATGTTGAATGATCTCCAATCTAATGAATAGATATTAACATTACTCTATAAGTGATGAATTCAATAAAGAATGGTTCTTTATTTTTAATAATTTGTTCCCTTGCATATTTGACTCCATTATAAACAGCCAATAGATCATTACCATCAATTTTCAATGTTCTCATTCCATAAGCTGGTGCTTTTCCAGCAATAGTATCACCTCTGAATTGATCATCTGTAGGTGTACTGATGGCATAATGATTGTTTCTGCATAAAAATAGTGTTTAGCATTTCAAAGTCTAAGCAAAATTCATTGCTGAATGAAAATCTCCTTCAGAAGCTGCTCCTTCTCCAAACCAAGTGGCTGCAATCTTATTTTCCCCATTGACTCTGAATCCATATCCAGCCCCACTTGCTTATGGCACTTACGTAGCTATAGTACGTCAATTAATTATATTTTACTTAAAGGTGATGACACAGTGACGATGTTCAAATCCTTGCTTCCATAATGAACAGGCATTTATCTCCCCTTTCCACCATCTAAATGGTTTCCAATGCATTGATTTACAATTTATTCAATTGTGAATCCTCTCCACATAAAACTACCTTGTTCTCTATATTATGGGAAGATGAAATCTTAGGGTTGGAGCGCAGCTGTGGTACCAACTGTAGTTGCTGTCTCACCAAATGATGTCATGTAAAATGAAATTTTTCCTTATCTTTAAGACATGTAAAGGAGGTTGTCCATCTCTTCAATCTAAAAACTTCAAAATAAACATCTTTACACTTATCATTAAATCAAAGATTTGATTCAGTGTTTCTTTTGGAATGTTATTGTATTCCTTAGCAATAAGATTACCTTCCAAATCAATTACTCTGAACTATTTTATGGGTTCAAAGTTTTTGATTGGATCGATCTGATAAACATATTAGGAGGGCACTTCCTTGAAGGCATTGCTTATTTTAGAGAATCTCATAAAGTGCTTCATTAAACACAGATATTAATATAAAATCAATTATTTATATTTCCATATAAAAGATTCCTCTCTATCAACTCTATTTTATCAATAATCACAAATTAAGGATTTACTTTTTCACCCAATGTCTAATTGTTCAAATGTAAGATTTAACCATTTTATTGTAGGCTCTCCTTTCGAATATAATATATTGACTAGTTGAAATAAGGGAGAATAAATAAAATAATTTATCTTCAACCTTTAAATACCATCATAAAAGTCATATTAAGAATTAAATATTAGAACTTGTATTTTAATTATTTTATTCTTAATTAATTTTATCCCATTTATAAGTTGAATATTTATTAATGGGATTAAAAAATAGTTTATAAAAATCTAGATTTATACAACAATGATCTAAATTATAATTTCTACTTTTAAATATTAGGTTTTATAATTTAAAAGACCATAATAAATAGATTTATTTTAACATCTTCACCATTTAAGAATTTTAATTAATGTGTTAATAATTTATTAAAAAGTAAGAAATATTTTTCATTTAAGCTTTATAGTTAATGTTTGAATTAAGTGTTAAATTAAATTACCTTCATAAAGAAGAATTATTTCAAACAAATTTATATTAGTAATATATTACAATAATGAGCTGTCTTCTATAAGCTAAAATTGTTATTATTGTAAAAAGATGCATATTTATTAGTTGTTAAAATATAATTCATAATAATAATTATTATTATCATATTCTATCATAATTTGGAATAAAATGTAGATATTTAAATTAATTTTATACTATATAAATTCATTAAACATTTGAAGCGTACTAGACATCCTTTTACAATTTTAAGTTTTGCAATGTTTTAGCATACTCCTAGTACTCTTCTGCCTTATATTTATTAGTGCATAAATTGATGATCTATTATTTGACTCGATTCTTTGAATCAAAGATCTCCTTGTTTTGAGAAATCTTGGAAAAATATACTAATAATTATTAATTGGCAATAATATTAGTGAATATTTCATCCCATTCCAACAAATCTAAAGAATAAAAATAAAGTTTACTCATGGTTAATTCTAATATGGTTTTTTCTACTTCCCCAAAAGGAGTATTCAATTATTTTATCAGATATATAGTTGCTTCACTAACCTGATCATTTGAGTGGAATTAACTTAATGTTTTGGAAACATTTCCAAACAATGAATACACCCAAAGTACCTTACCAGGTGGCTTAGGTGTTGTTGAATCTATAACAAAGAAGCTAACATAACAATTAAGAGCTTTGAGTTTTATGACATCTTTTGTTGAATACAAATATTGGACTATGATAAAATAAACAAATTACAAAATAATATTAAAAAGTCACTATTCTTTATAATAGTATTGAATCCTTCAGTAAATGTAACGAAGCTTGATATAATTTCTAAGGCCCCCTCTATTTATTCACTTGAATTGGTTGATAGCCATACTGATAATAGTTTAATTAGGTTTTTTTCAAGGATAGGAGTAAATTTAATGACTCTTTAACTAAGCATTCTGGCTACTAGTAAGACTTCATATTTTTAAGTGTAGAAATCGTCATTATTGGTGAATGCGGAATTAAGAATATTCTTAAAAAAGGATTGGTTTACCATAAGTTCTGAGTTCCATTTTGAATTACCCATTCCAGCAATCAATTCAATCATGTTCAATTTAACCAAAATATCGTCAGTATTGTAGAGTTTAAAAACTATCTTAAATAGATTGTTGTAAGGTTATTGGATAGCTTGATCTAAGTTAGTTATATAAATCAATATTTCAACAAATCTCAATTGAATGACTTCATTTTTGTTATTTAATCCTTAGGTGATATAAGTGACAAAGAGTTCACTACTTAATAGCGTTTTTAAAGATTCATCGACAAATTTGAACAATTTTTTAATTACTCTCAGAGCTTTTAAGCCAACTTCTGATTCAGGATCAGAAAGTTGGAAAAAGATGACTTAAAGTACTAGATTGAGTAATGGTGACTTTTCTTAGACTAATTTAGAAATCAATTGTCCAAACTCAAAATCATTATTTTCTATGCATTCTGAAAGTAATTATCTTACTTTTTTGTTTTAATGAGAAAGTAAAGTTTGAACAAATTCAAAAGAGTTCTCTCTTATTAAAAGTTCTTTGTAGATATCGGAATCTTAGAAGAGAGCATCAAGATAAGCAATAGTCTTATTGAATTAATCTTTGTTCTATTGTGTGAATTTTAGGAGTTCCAATAAATCCGATATTTGATGGGTTTGATAAAGTTCTTTAAGTTTTTAGGTAGGAAATCCAACTTTACTTAATTCTTCGATCTGGGAGTATAATTGATCCATTTAATTGTAAAAAATTTAAATAAATTAATACTAATGTAAAAAAATAATAAGAATAAGAAAAATATATATATATATTTTAATAATATTATTTACAATATGATATAGATAGTGTAATTTATGGACTGGAAAGATATTTTAATTTTTAAATATATTTTTATTTTTTAAATATTAATGGATTAAGGTTTAGACCCTGCGTTCTTATAAACAGAATTAAAGAAACAAGATGAAGTATCAAACTTGAGATGTAATTTAGTGGGCGAAAGCCATCATATTTGATGAGGATCTGAATGTGATAACTCAAAAGAACTGTGCAGCCACAAAGGAGGAATTGGCACCATACTTGAAAGCCTACGATGTGAGAGACAATACAATTGGGGCAGGCTTTGTATTATTAGGAGAACATTATGAAGTTCACAGATGGCATCCTCCTCTGATTTATGGAAGAAGAGGAGATGCAGATGTAGGAGAAGGAATCTCATTGGCAAGAGTAAAAGAATAAATTTATTATTGAATAGGGAATTTGCAAAAAGCTCAATGGGAAGAGGGTTTTGTTATTGATAACCTATGAATTGCCAATAGTGAGTGCAAGAGCTGTGCCTTAACAAATAAACTTTTATAATCAATTCATCGGTGAATTAGAGAAATTTGATATTAAGTAGCAATGAGAATGAATATTAAATAAATTTAATAATCTGCATTCACTACATCTTAAACGTTCTATGAGGATAGATTCGATTCAAGACTTGCTTTTAATTTTCAAATGAACAATAGTTTTAACGACAATAACAATGTAATGATGATTAATAATATACTCTCACACTAACTTAATTGTGCAACCAATAGCTTCCAATTTTTTCTTCAATTCATCTGCATCATCCTTCTTCATCTATTTACTTAAAGTGGCAGGTAACTTTTCAACCAGATCTTTGGCTTCCTTCAAACCCAAATTGAAAACTGCTCTGACATCCTTAATAATTTTGATCTTTTATGCAGCATCAATGGAATCAAGAATAACATCATAATTAGCTTTCTAAATAATCTAGACTATTATATACAGCTGCCTCCTTGGGTGCTTCCTTTGGAGCTTATTCCTTTTTTTCCTCTTTTGGCTAATCCTAAGTGGTAGCTGCTGTCTAAGCTCCTCCTGTTCCTACTCCACCTCCGAATCCAACAACTTCAGAGAATAATGTTGCAATTCCTTATTATCCTAAAGGCCATAATTTGGCTATTATTTCTTATTGCTATAACCATTGGGGATGAGCTGTTGGCCAGACTCCAGGACCTGTGATTCAATTCATGAAATTACCAACTTGTGCATCATCTTTGGAGATACCTAAAGAAAATTCAGCATAATCAGGTTTATTGAGAACTTATTTCTACAAAATGTAATTCAGATATTGAAATTCATTCTCGCTTAGGTATTCGATATGTTTTGCTAATAGGTTGATCTTTTTCTATTGATTGGCATCTAATTTATCATTGAAAACTCTTGGAGGCCTAAAGACAAGATTGATAAGTTCAAATTAATACATCTCTTTTGCTCTATTTTTGAATTCATTCCATTCTCTTTGAAATGATAGATATCTTTCTTTGAAAGAGATCTTTTCAATTTTATTCAATTCACTTTCTAATTTATTAATAGTGCTGCAACCAAACCTTACTGCTCTTTGCATCTCTAATAAATTATTAATATATATAAAATTATTTTATTTTTATGCCTATAATACTATACTTATTAATGTTCATCATTTCTTAGCCACTTTCTTAGCACCCTTTTTTTAATAGAAAGTGTCATCTCTTCTGAATTCAAACTCCAAATCTCTAGTTGTCAATACTTTGTAAACATCCTTAATAGAATCAAGTCTTGATTCCAAGTCCTTCTAATCGCTTTCATCCAGGAATCTAATTAATCTATGATTTCATTCTACATTCTATAGAATTTGGTGCCATCAACTCTGACTCTTGTTCTTCTACCCAAAATAACAGATGGAGAAATCAAATCCTCGAGCAATTCATTATAAACAGATGTAAGAGTTCTTGAATTTGGTCTTGTTTAAGATCTGTGATTCTTCACCCACTTACTTTCAATTGTTCTTTTAGCAGCCACTAAGATAGTTGCCTTAACTCTCTTCTCTAATTCAGGCAATAGCTTTTAGCTAAAATCAGCTCATACCAAAATTATACCTAATCTTATTGTATATTGTTAAGCATGGATATGGGATGAATACCAAATACACTTATTTTTTGGCATTAATCTTTGCTGTGAAATCAACAACTGATGATAATTTCAAATTCTTAACTTCTGTTATTGTTGCTTCAATTTATGTTAATGCTGCTCCCACCTATTATTCCAAACTTGATAACTCGATATTTTTAAGTCATTTTTACTTCTTTCTTTTTCCAAAATTTATTGGCTGCCATCTTATTCAATAAATTTGATTTTATATTTAAATCTTTTTTATAATTATTACAATGCAAGTAGAAGAATTACTAGAATATGTACCTGAATCTATAAATCTTATCCTAGAGCCAACTAAAAATAAAGGGGCTCTTTATTTGGGAAATATTGCCTCCTTATTTAAATCTATTAAAAAACATCAAATAAGAGTAAGAATCGCAATGTATTAGTAAGGCAGCAATCTCAATATGCGAACCATTAGATATGAAAAGCATTCAACTTGAGAAGCATCTTTAAATTGTTCTGGATGATTATGAAGACTCTAACATCAAATAATATTTTACTTAGACAAACTTATTCATCTAAGAAAATTTAAATGTAATTTATTACTTCCAATTATTAAGAAAGGAAACCTATTGGTTCATTGTATGGCTGGCGTATCGAGAAGTGCCGCTATAGTCATTGCATATGTCATGTGGAGCTAGAAAATGACATTTTAAAATGCACTTCTTTTTGTTACCCAAAAGCGGGAATAGGTCTATCCTAATAAAGGTTTTAGAGAATAATTAATGCAATATGAAGAGGAATTGAAAACTCTTTAATGATTATATAATCAATAAAAATAACTATTTTAAAAATGATGAAAATATTTATGTTATTGGCATAATTCCTTGAGTTCTTGTTTTCAGTCTCATTATGCACATTTATAAAAATCGGAAGAGAGGAAACTAAAATGAGTGGCAGAATCCTTAAGTTTGCATATCGAGTCGAAAAGAATTTACTCTACAATTACGAATTCGGACCCAATACTAAAGTAGGTAATCACTAATCATTAGGATATAAGGCTTTGCTTGATTCCATTCCTACTACCAACCATCTGCAAGAAAATACTTAATATTAAATCTCCCTTAAGCTTTTACGAGTTATTGCTTGCGTTTATTGATCTTTTATCACTCATTGACTGCATTAATACAACTGAATCTTACCAAAGATATTGTCTTGTTTACACCATTAGAGTCATCAGAACCATCATGATGTTGTTTGAATTAGTTCAAGAAATCACCAAAATGACAATCCTTCATTATGAATAAATATTGCAAAAAAGACTATTACAAATGCAATAAAAAAAATAAATCATTCAAAGCAGCAATAATCAATAACAAGAACCACTATCAATCTAATAGTAATAGATTTTTGACGATAATTCTGATTCAGATGAACAAACTAAAATACTCAATACTCAAAAATAACAATAAACAACAATAAAACGACTAATATTTCCATAAATGAGGATCCCTTGCATTCTTTTAAATTTAATAATCAATCAATAACAACATTACATCTAAATTATAGATCCATGGAGCTTTGACAAATCATTCTCATCAATTAATATTAGAGAATAACTTTTAATAATGATTAAACTTAATTATTGCTGTTAAATATATTAGACTTTGAAAAAGACTAAATGCAATTAATAAGCCCTACATAAATACAGAGAGTTAATAGCAGAATATTTATCTTAATTAATTTCGATGAATTGATTACACAATTGTATATATTATTCATAGATAACTTTATTATAAATATATCAATCCTTTTATTTTTATTTCATACCTTTTTTGATGATTTTCAATTCTGTTTCCTATTTTTAAATAAATATGTTAATTATTTAAATTGATATTTGAAGAGTCTAATTGTTAAATGGGAATCTGGATCTTTTCTTTAATTTTAAATTAAATTTTATAAAAACAAATTGCTATTAACTTTAGTCATAAAATTAGATGAATATTAAACTATCTTATAGTAAATGTAATTAAATTTAAATATGATACTCACTCAATTAAAAACTTTAAATTATGTTATAGAAATCATAAATTTTCAACTATTATTTTAAATATAAATTAATGCTGCTGAGAATTACTTTTTGTCATATTTCTTTTCAAATTTATTCTTTTCTAGTTATCAACAATGATATCAATTTATCTTAAAATAATAAATAAATTTAATAGAGTATTTATAATGAATGAATAATTTAATTTCTATCAGGCAAAACCTTATAATTAATATTATTATATTTAATACTTTCAATAAATCACCTACTAGTTTATTTTTAATTACCCTAACTTTGATATAAGACACATGTTAATCTATTATTAAATAAGTTTCTCTCTATGAACATAATCAATCTTTGTTTAATGAGGAGATTAGCAACATTAAACCGAAACTTCGTATTCATAAATTAATAGTAACACAATAAAAAATAGATTATCTTAATCAAACCTTATATCTTTGGAGTTTAAGGAGAATTCAATTAGACAATGTGGATGTTTGGCTATAATCTTTTGCTTTTAACTTCTGTCATGACAATTAGTTTTAAACATTTATGAATATATGATAATTTAATTAAAATTTATATGATTAAGATTCTTGTAAAGTTTGAGATTAATTTAAACTAAAATAACTAATTTCATTAATGATGGAATGAGTTTGATCTGACTTTTTAGTTGTCTTAGGCCATTTCGCTTTCATTACTTGAACTCATAAACTTAAATCTCTTTTAAGGATTGTTTTAAAATGATTTAATAGTTGTTGGAGTGTTCGATGGGTTACTTAATCGAATAATTGGACAAATAGTTTCTTCAGCATCTATTTCTCTTGGGGAAGCCTAATCAGAACAAAATTTAAAGATCTATACAATTCAAAATATCGAGTAGCTTTTCTTCTAATTGATCTAATTTTTAACAATTACTTATAGCAGAGTAAAAATTCTAATCTCTTCTGATTAATAAATCTTCTATAAAGCACATATTTACCTTTGATATATCCTTTTTATTCCATTGAGATTTAATTTTCTTGATATAAAGCCCATAATACAAATAATACTTAACTTTCTAAGGAACTCGACATATTTTTATTTTAATATTTTTATTAATTAAATCTATTTTGATATAAGCAGAACTATAATATCGATTTCTGTGAAACGAGTTAAGAGTCTGATCTATTTTAGAGGAATTAAAAAATGAATTTCCATTAAACTGAGAATGAACTTACTATTTTAATTCATAATATCAAGAAGCAATTTCCCAAGAATTCTGGAGAACAAATACCATATTATAAGTATATTCGTACTCAAAAAATATTTGGCTCCTCTCTTTTATCTCAATGTCATTTAAAAATATGATAAATAGAAATCTTTTGATTAACATCAAGATATCCTAATCTTTAAATGATGATGGATAGATGTATTTAATTTTTATAATTAAAAATTTTTAGAATAAATTAACTGAACTGAAGAAAGGAAATGCATTTAATTAAATTTTATTTAATATTAACGATGATTTCTATTGTTTCAATAATCAAAACAAAGTTAATAGCAGAATGATTAATAATTTTTATCTTTTTAATAAAATCTGTCTGTAAAATTAAGAAAATGAAATTTTACCCGCTTCTACAAATTATATTTATGTATATTTGTATTTTTTTTCGAAATTCACAGTTTTAGTTTTTACTGAAATCATAAAAAATAGGCTTATCATCTTATAAATTTTTACAGGAATTGTGATCAAGAAATTATGGAGTTAAAATTGATAATAGTATTCAAGAAATATCAATTTCTAATATTTTATTAAATAAAATTAGATAATCATAACTCATTTAATTGTGTATTTTTTTTATGTTTCGAATTAGATTATTAGAGATTTTTATTATGATCAATATGAGCTTAATAAATTATAGATTCCGGAGAATTTAGTTGGTTTTTTTGTGTGATACATTTCATGACTAAGCAATTTGAGACGAATGAAGAGTAATGGAATCTAAATTGACTCTATTAAAATTTAACTACTTTCTAAAAATAACATATCTATATTAAATTAAGTTAATGTTGTGAGAGTAAGTAAAATCAATATTCACTGTAAAAGATTGGCTCGAAATGAGAAGAATTTGAAATATTCTCATTTGAATTGCATGAAGTGATTTCATCTTAAAATATGGAGTTGGCATCACTTTCTTAATCGGAATCCTAAAGGAATCACAAAATAATTTACCGAGTCATCATCAGAATCGTACAGCTTATCCTACAGTTATAAAGAAACCTTTCTTATTCGGCCTACATTTTATTTAATTTATATTACCTTATGCGATTGTTGCCAGATCATTGTCTGAAATAATCCTTTTTATACTGTAGATAAAGATGGATGGCATGTTATAAGTCAAAATAACCACCATTTTCTATCCTTATATCTAAAGACAACGATTTTCACCACATTCCCAAAACGAATTAAGTCCATCAGTGATAATTAGTTTGAATTCGACGAGTTAATCTAGAATTAGAACAATATATTTACCTAGTTCAACTTCCAAAGCGAAATCACTATACCAAATAGGATACATTTCATTATTGGTCATTAATTTAAATCCTAGTTATGGATTCCAATTCCCCAATTATGAAGAGTTTCCAACGATCCTCACCATTTAACTAAATTCTGTGGAGCATTTCACACGAAATAACACTTAAGCACTCATTTAACAATATTTAATATTTTAGATAAACTCAAATCATCCGCTATTAGTTTTGTATTATATCATAATAAAACGCGAATCTCAAGGATGTGCGTCATTTACAAAAAAGAAATTATTATTCAAAATTTATATACTTAATTTACTCGTGTAAAAAGACTTTTTATATAAATATAAGTATTCACTTTGTAGAGTAACTATTAAATTTAAACCATTTCATGCTTCAAATCATATTCTAGTTATTATGAGCAAATTTAATTTTGAAATTGTTCAATTTAACTATAACTATTTAATTTTCTGCTTTTATTCATAAAATGTTACTTTATACTGATCAACTTTTCTAATTTAATAATGAATGTCTATTCACTATCGACTATGTTCGATTAGGATAAATGAATGATAAAAAGGCAACTCGAATTTTGCAAAACTCTGGATTATTGATGCAAAATATAGAAACTTTAAATAATCCAAATATTTTCTAGATAAAAACCTATGTAGACATTAAAAAAACAATTTAAATATATTCTTAGCTTTAAACATTTGCATCATGTTGCAAATTATTGATATTACTATATCAAACAAAAATTTTTCTTAATTCTCTGAGGAGGAAATTTAATTCTTACTCTATCTGTCTTTTCCCCCTAACCTAGGGTAGGTAACTTGAACTCAGAATTTGGTTAGACTCTTTTTTTTTTATGAACAGTCAACACCTTATAATCTTATTACAATTATTACTATTTGTTCCCTCCTCTCATTTAGATGTTAAGCATGAATTCTAGATGAAGCAATATTTGCAAATGCCTTTCGAAATGAATTAATTTCCACTTATTACTGCTTCTTCATCATCTCAATATAAGGATCGAAATTTTTCCTTTGTTAAAATAAGTACACTCCTTAATCAATAGTTTAATGTCTTCTTGACTTTGGAGGTATTAACATATTAAAATTTAATAATAAATATTTTTTTTTTCCAATCTTCGCTTCGTTTACCTGGTTCTTACTCATTATGATTTGAATTATAATTACAATCTTCTTTCCTTTCGAATTAAAATGTAAAGTTTGTGCAACTAAGGATTCTATTTATTTTTATTAAAATATGAAAAACCTTTATATTCTTGGTTTTTTAGTACAGCATTAATTTATTTCAATAGAACTACAAACTTCTACCCTTAAAAGAATAGAATTAGAATAGGATAAGCAAATCAGAAAGGTTTCTGGTATTATTATTGAAAAAGTTTAAAAATAAATTTGAATGAAAAAAGACTTTCTATTTTAACAAATTTATGATAGAATTTTTTGATAAATCTTGAAATAAATAAATATTGATCTAATATGAAAACCCTTTTTAGCTAAGCTATTAGATATAAAGAACTAAGAGAAGATATTTATAGTTACATAGAAGAATCACAGAAAGTTAATTGGAAAAAAAACATGAATGCAATTATGAGTACTTGTCTTAAAGTCTAAGAAATTTAACCATAATTACTTTATTATTTATGCATAGTCTATTGTGTATGAATTATTGAAGTCAAGGTAATTCTTTTTATTAAAAGGTTTCTTGGAATAAGAAATACTGCTAGATTTTGACAATAAATTATATTGATATTATTAAATTTATCAAATGTCATCTAATGATTTAGATGTTTAAAAGTAAAAATTACGAGAGTAAGTTATACATACTGAAACTCTCAACATGATGGCTAAGTATTAGTTGGTATTCTTAAAAATGGAGATATCAATAAGAAAGCTGGGCTTGATATTGAAATTAAAGTAATTCTAACTGATTATTGTAGAGGAAACTAATAGAAATTCCATGCTTTTAGGAAACTTAAACAATCTAATAAATACAGTGCTAATCATTTTAAAGTTATTTTCACATAGATCGCATTAAAATATTAGTAAGTTGGAGAGATTATTCAAAAAAAATAAAAAAGAAATTTGCACTTTGCATTCATTAAAGTTCAATTTCAATTCTCGAGAAACAAAAATGATAAAATAAGGAAATCCTTCTTATAGGTAATAGCATCTAAAGAGTCTGAGATAAAGAATCTGTAAATTAAGGAATAAGAAATAATGGAAAATATCAACAATTAAAAATTAAAAGAACAAGAATTCCTATAAAAAATAAAATCGAAGGATGCGATTTTGACCTCTTTGGAAAATGAATTGAAAAAAAATTCAACTATTAAATCTTTTGATTCAAAAGTAAATATATCATATATTGAAGTTAAGAAATATCGAAATTGAGAATCAGGAGATGCAGGAACGCATTGTGGGGACTGAAGATTCTGTTAATCTATTTATAAGAGAAATGAATGATATGCTCGATAGTCACGAAATCAGTACCAATTTAGGTATATATCAAAAGGACTGCTTTAGGTATTGATTCTGATGAAAACTAATCTTATGAATAAGCTGCTTAGGTTATCGAATATTAGAGCTAAAGATTGAATCAAAATTCAAGATAATAAAAATCTAAGAACTTTTACTCGAATTAATTGACTCGTACTAAAATTAATTGAATATATGAAAAATAATAAATCAAGAATCAAAACAACTATGATTTAATCTTCTTATCCTGTTAATAAATTTTATTATATTGCTAATTCAACAAGATTGAATAATTATTAACTTAAGCCTTCTATTTTGATTTGCTACTATTCATTGCGTCATAAAGTTCTTTTTCTTATTTCTTGGTTCTTCCTTAGACAGCCATTTTTATAGCTTATTGGTTCTATAGTTTAAGCATTTCATTCTCTTGTTCCAACTACTACAATTTGAAATTGATTGAATCGTTTGGATTAAGAGTAATCATATGTTTAAGTTCTTGAACTTCATTTTCCAAAGCCAAGATGGTATTTTCTTGTTGATGTATTTTCAATTCATATGTTTGTTTGATATTTAAGACCTGTAATGATGATAAAATAGAGATACTTCTGCATCTTTCAATCTCAAAGTTTGTAAACTCTCTTAAATGCATTCATCAATTGCTCTAATAATTGATTAACAATCATCAATTGATAGATGTTATCCTTGAATGATTTTAGATAGCATTTTTTGAAGTTCATTCTATAATGCTAATTCAAATGGTCTTTTTTGAATTGCAACATTAATTTAATTTGGATACTATTCTTCTTCCAAATCATCCAAGAAATTTGCCTATTGACTGTAGCTTTTGAGTCTGCTTTGATTGCTGAAGGTGGGTGCGTAATTCTTGCTGTAGGATGCATCAAAGGATTGATTGTGTTCAGATCTAGATTTGTGTGTGACATCCTTGATAAATTTGGGACCTTTTATAATAGAATTGTTAGAAGGGATACCTGATGACTGATTGGGTGTTTTTTTCATTGACATTATTAAATGTAAAACTGCAATATAATAATAATAATATTTAAAATAATTAATCACTAATCATTTCTTCCAAATGCTCTATAATTAATGGCATAAATACCATAATAGTGTTAACACATCCTTGAAATCCTGTAGGTCTATTTTCAGAATCGATTTATAAATGTTGGACTTCATTCACTTCAGTTTCTATGCATTCCGTACATCTTCGCGATATAAAGTTAAATGCCTCTTGCACTCCTTCTCCAGTCTTTGCACTTCCTTAATTATTAAAATGCAACCTGACTTCAAAATAAGGCAATTTGTATTTCTATGAAAACTCCTAGGCTTCAAGGAATTTGACTTATCGTTTCTAATTATGTGGCATTTTGTACTTCGCACAAATCTACTTTATTGCCAACCAGAATAGATTACGAGTTCGCTTTCGAACATTCTTAGACTTGCTTAATCCAATAATCGCTAATACGATTGAAACTGTCTTTATCTGCAATGTCAAATACCATAATGACTCCGTCAGCTCTTTAAAAATAACCTTCATGTTTACAAGATAGACCTACTTTTTGTGAGACTAAAATATTTATCCTATCCAGCTGTATCCCATATGCATAATTTGATTTGTTGTCCTTGATGGTCGAATTCCTTCTTGACTAGATTCAAGCCAAGTGTTGGAAGATAATTGTGTTAAAATGGAGCATCCTCTGAAGTATAGGATAATTCTTACAGTCAATGAATCTTTGTATTAAACTTGTCTTACCAGACCCTAATCATCTTGTATATATCAAATACCTAGATTACCAATAACAATTAAATCAATTTTTATCATATATTTATAAATCAATACAAACATTCATTATTAACCCAATGCTTTATATTACTCATAATATTTCTGGTCCATCTGACTAATAAAACCAGTAAGCTCATTCGTCCTATAAAATGCATGCGCAATAGACGGAGCACCGACTGCTACTACATAGAACATCATTCTATTTGGAATCATAAATTTATATTTTCCTAATTCGTAAAATCTTGCCCATAAAAATGAAAATAATCCTACAGTGATCGAAGTTGAAAAGAATGTTTTTTGGATCGCACTATACTATTCATCATCAACAGGATCTATCATCTTTTTCGCTTAAAGAAATATGAAACACCCTGATGGATTAACAATTTAACTGTCCTACTTAGACATTAATATTATTATATTTATTTTAATAATACATTATCATAAATTGGCATTATTTCTCATTTCTATTGGTACAAATTATTTCTTAGCAGGCCCAGTGTAATCTGAAACAGGTCTCATCAATTTTGTTATTGCTTCTTTACTCAATGATATGACCTCCCCATCCTGTCATTCTAGAAATCACAAAGATTGCTGTGAACATAGGAGTTGGCACTCTAAATTTAAAAACTTATATTATACCCGCATTGTTTATAAGCACTGGCACTGTAAAAGTCAAGATTAGGGTAGATCTTCTTCTCCTCAATCATTCTTTTCTCGATGTGCTATGAAACAGCCAATAAGGTTGGATCTCCATTGGCTGTCTTACTTAATTACAATGAAAAATCTTTAATGATTGGAGACCTCGGATCTTCCTTCTTATAGACTCGATGTCCAAAACCCATAATCAATTATTTACTTTGATATCTGCTATTCAAGAATTGGCCTGCCTATGGTATGCTTCTTAGAGGTTCCAAATATTGCATAGCTGCTTCATTGGCTCCTCCATGAAGTGGTCCTCTCAAAGTTCCAATAGCAGTTGTGATTCCAGAATAGAAATCAGATAGTGTACTTACAGTAACACGAGCAGCAAAAGTAGAGGCAGCAAAATCGTGTTCTGCATATAGTATTAGTGAAACATCAAAAGTTTTGACAACCAGAGGGTCTATCTCACTCTTCAAATGGTATAATTTAAGGAAGTTTTCAGCAATTGAATCCTTTCCTGTATTCTCGTTTATTTTGATTCCTGAATTACTGTAATGATGCCAATACAGTAAGGCGGGGCCAAATAAGGAAATCAACCTGATGCTTATTTCGTATTCCTGACCGGGTTTTGTTTCTGGTTCCAAAATACCCGCAATAGATGCCACCGTTCTCATAATATCCATGGGATGGGACTCTTTGGGTAAGGTCTCCAAAATCTATTTCAATTTGCATGGAATTTATCTCTTCTGCCAAATAAGGGTTTTCAACTCATTGAGTTATTGCTAATTAGGTAAATGACCCTTCAATAACAAATAGGTGACTTCTTCAAAACTACATTTGTATGCAAGATCCTAAATACTTCTAAACTCATAACTTACATTAATATCATAACCTCTGTAATTTAAGCCAATGCCACCTACTCCTACTGTGGAAATTGCAGATTATCCAGCAACTACTCCTTGGAGTCCTCCTGCTGCTTTCTTTTCACTCATTTATATTAATGAGTCATTTTTTGAGTTAGTGCGTAACTATAAATACTGAATAAATTTATAATATAATTCAACATGTATCCCGAATTCATTAAAATAATAATTATAAAAAAAAACCAATTCTGAAGAGTGAATGCATTATTATACATAAATCCACTAGTTCTGATAATTCATTCAAAAGGATAGTACAAATTTAAATTAAATCAATTAACCCTGGCTTTTAAACGCTGAAACAGTTTACTAAACATTTCATTCTATGGTTTTTTCTCCCTGGGTATTTGCTTATTAAACAAGATTGTTCTGATTTTCTTATTTAATTTGACATCATAATCTAACAAGGATGTTATAGGCAAGTGCTCCTTTTAATAAGAGGACTTTCCAAAATCAACAGCCGTAGACCTTCTAGATTTTATGTAATTGAAACTCTTCTAAATCTCATAATCGGGCATAGCATCCTTCTCCACCAATGGTTTCCTTGCTGAATAGGATTCAAAAGAATGAGCATTGTTTGTTTTGTTTAAATCCATTGGTTAATAAAATTTATCAACTGTATCTCTTTACACATCCTTTCTTCCTTCTTATTTATCAAATGGAATCATCATCTTTACTTTTGGAGGAGGAATCTAAACATTGGATATATCCTATTGATTGCTCGATAGACTCATAGATCTCCTCTTAGTTTGCTTTTCAAAGCTTATTGTTGGAATATGTTTCTCTATAATATCAAAATGAGGTTTGTAATCTCTTTCTGCTTAGGTTGCTTATTACTATTAAGAATAGATAGATCCTTGAGATCTATCTATTCTTCTGAATAACCAATCTCCTTTTTGAGTTTATTTCTTTTCCAATTTAATAGGAGGAATCGTAACGACATTTTAAGGATAAAATCTAGTTCCAGTTGTCTTTCTCTAATCCAACCTACGACCAAATCTGGAGAACGAAAACGAAGATGTTTTTGGTCTGTCATCATCCATTTTAATTAAATTATGTTAATCAATTTTAAGGGATAAGAAATTAAAGTTGGCAACATAGAATTCAATACTTTGATTGACATAATAGAAGCCACATTCCCTTATGAATTACACACGATGTATTAACTCATCTATAAGGATGATGATGAGAGTAATCCTGTCTTTATTGTGGATGAAGATTCATTGCAGGGTGCTAGTAATTTATATTATCAACTACTTAGAAAATCTCTGTCAAACCAAAAATATCGAACTTGTGTTAGAAGTTCAAAATGCCAATATTGATGCTTCCATTTATATTCTCAAAAGACAAATTGTATATTATACCCACTTAAATGTAGAGTAGCGACAAATCAAATATATATTAGGAGAGTCTTCATCAGATCAAGGAGAAACTGAAGGGATACAAGGAAGAACAAGAAATTCAGCAGTCTATCTTTGAAGTTAAGGATGAGGATCTCACAATTCCACATATAATGCAATATTACTAGAATCAATTGGCAAAGTTTGCAGCCAATTATCAAAAGCAATCTAACGAGCACAAGGCTAAAAATTACTAGTTGTATTAAGAATGCTTTGGCACTTTGTTAGGAAGGATGAAACAAAAATTATAGAATTAATTTGAACTTATTATTTAGAAGTCAAAAGGAGTTTAATAGAACGAAGAGAAAATAAATGATTTTTAATAATTCTAATGAATACCGAAGATTATAAATTGAAAGATGTCTAATTTTGTTTAATAAATTTATTTGAATCAATGAAGCTACATTTTCTTTACTAATAGCAAGTGATTATCTTTATTCTTTTACAATTCTTACAATAAACTAATCGAATCTTTGGTCTAATACAGTTAAGCATCCTTCAATTATGAATCATGGTAATAGAATTCCAAAGTATTGTCAGATTTCCTGCTTTTTCGAATACAAACCCAATGTCTGGGTTCCCATTAACATAATCTCTCAATTAACGATATCTCCTTGATCTTATTAATTAAAAGCCCTTCTACTGATTCGTCAGCCATCAGCTCTTCAGTAATTGCTTGGTTCTATCTAATCCATTATAACTCATATGATTCTTTAAGTAAAATCCGCTCGATAACATTTAAATCGTAATTTCCTAAAAAGTATGTATAATGAGAATTGTTAGTTTCTCTTTTCATCTCTTCTGCCACTCTATCGAAATCATTACTAGTGTATTTGTCTGTTTAAAGTAAATTGTTTACTACGTGAAGCCCACATCTTCTTAGTGACTGAGTCTGATGTTGAGGTTTAGATTGCTACATATTAATAAGTAAAACAAATTAAATTTATTTAAATAAAATGATATCGTTTGAGTTATCAAACATCTTAATTCTAGCATCGACAACTATTGGATTACTGTGGGCAGTCTATAATGCATACAAACTTAACCGAATAAAGATTGGCACTCCCAATTAATATAATAATTTCCAGGATGATTATCAAGATCACCATTCCTAACTCCTGTTAGAAATAGCATCTCACATAGAAAGTGGAGCAGCTGCATTTTTGGCTGCAGAATATAGATACATTGGAGTTGTAATTATCTTATTAGCATTGTTAATATTCTTTATCGTTGAGCCAGTCCTCGGATAAGCTTGGACTACTGTAGCCTTTTTAGTAGGCGCACTCACTTCAATCATATCAGGTTCGGATATTAAAATAAACAATAGGATTTATTGGAATGAGAGTGGCTACTTTCTCTAACTATCGCTGTGCCTATTGCGCATAGACAAAGATGACAGATGCATTCGCAGTGGCATATAGAGCTGGATGTGTTATGGGTTTTGCATTGGTAAGTTTTGCATTACTCAGTTTAACAATACTTTTGGGAATCTACATAAATTGGTTTATAAAGGATTATAGAGACTTTTAACAATTGTTTGAAGCCATAGCAGGATATGGATTAGGAGGATCAGTAATAGCGTTATTTGGCAGAGTTGGAGGAGGAATCTATACAAAAGCAGCTGATGTAGGAGCAGATCTAGTTGGAAAAGTTGAAAATGATTTCAAAGAAGACAGTCCAAATAATCCTGCAACCATAGCAGATAATGTAGGAGACAATGTTGGAGATATTGCAGGTATGGGTGCAGACTTATTTGGATCCTTTGCTGAGGCTACTTGTGCTGCTTTGGTAGTATGTAGTGTATCCCCATCATTCTATTATCATCCTACAACATTTTATTACCCATTATTGGTTTCAGCAGCAGGAATTATTGTGTAATTAATTCATCCAAATTTTATAGTTGTTTTATAGTTTCCATTTTTGCATTTGTTGGTGAAAAAGAAAATTTTGATTAAGTGTCAAACGCTTTGAAATTCTAGTTGATTCTATCCACTCTTTTAATGCTACCTGCTCTTTATTATGTTGCATATCTAACTTTACCAGAGAGAATCTTTGGATTGGCACCAGTAGATAGACAACCTATTCATGCATGGCTTTGCACTGTTGTCGGACTCATTAGTGGGTGCATCATCGGATTTGTCACTGAATATTACACTTCCCATTCCTATAGACCAGTACAAGAAGTAGCTTAAGCATGTGGAACAGGAGCAGCTACTAATATTATATATGGAATTGCCTTGGGAAATCTCTCTACTATTATTCCAGTATTCTTGCTAGCATTTACTGCCTTCATTTCATATTCTCTTTTGTCAATGTTTGGAGTTGCTTTAAGTGCCTTAGGAATGCTATCTACTTTGACTATTGGATTGGCAATTGATGCATATGGTCCTGTCTCTGATAATGCTGGAGGTATTGCAGAAATGGTTGGATATCCATAGGATGTTAGACACAGAACTGATCAACTTGATGCTGCTGGTAATTGCACTGCTGCCATCGGAAAGGGATTTGCTATTGGATCAGCTGCACTGGTGGCTTTCTCTTTGTACGGAGCTTTTATCACAAGAGCATCTAACTCTCTCAATAAGCATCCACTAACAGATTTAGGAGTCAATTCTCCATTAGTATTTTTAGGACTCTTAATTGGAGCTATGATTCCTTATTGGTTCTCTGCCTTTACACTTAAATCTGTTGGAAGGGCTGCATTTGAAATGGTTGAAGAAGTAAGAAGGTAGCTAGCAGAAAGACCAGGAATAAGAGATGGAAGAGAGAAACCAGATTATGACAGATGCATTGCTATTTCAACCAAATCTTCTCTTTAAGAGATGTTCGCCCCAGGATTACTTGTAATTTTAGTACCTCTGGCTTTGGGATTATTCCTTGGCCCAACTGCTGTAGCTGGATTATTACCAGGTATTTTAGTATCTGGAGTATGCATGGCCACATCATCAGCCAATTCAGGAGGTGCCTGGGATAATGCCAAGAAGTACATTGAGGCTGATCTTTGCGAAATTGGTAATTTATAGTATAAATTTTTTAGATGATATAGTCAAAGGCAAAGGAACTGATGAGCACAAAGCAGCAGTTATAGGTGACACTGTTGGAGATCCTTTAAAAGACACCTCTGGCCCATCTTTAAATATTCTCATTAAATTAAGTGCAATTTTTTCGTTAGTTTTTGCCGGTGTTTACGATAAGTCAGCATGGCTACTATGTGCGATGACAACTAGTAGCAGTGGCTGTCCAGCTTGAAATAAAAGAACATGAGAGATATCAAATAAATCAAATATTTTATTATTTCATTTCTGTCTAAAATACATGTTTCAATCTTAGTATCAAATGTAATGTGTGATTCAAATGAATAAGCTTATGTGTAATAGATAATTGTTAAGACTATTTTTAATGGGAAGGAATTTAAAAAATAGGTAAATTCTTGCAAAACTAATATAATCTTTGTAAATCATCATATATTCGATTTTAAAAGATGGCTAAATTAGAATGATACAAATGATAAAAAACAACAAATATAATCATTAGACGCGGGATGTATCAAGTTATATGTGTTATTAGCGATCGGAGTGTCCTGTCAATGCTAATGATCTGAGTCTTGTTTTTAGGAAAACTATTGGAATTTAAAAGAAAAGCAGAATTAATTTAAATTGTATCCCATAAACTATTATGGTGATTATCAGTAGAGTAAGTAAAAAGGACATGCATCTATGAGTTTAGAAAGGATAATTACAGTAAGAGGAGAGGGAGGGGAATTATGTATTTAGAGTACCCCAGGATGTGAATTTCAAGTATGTTTAAAAAGAGATAAATAAATATCTATGATATATAATACATTACTATACAATTATAAGGAAGAACCATGAATGCATCCAATATTCCTACATAATGCAAAGTATCCAATTTATAGTAAATTCTAGCATTGTTAAAATTTCAATTCTTTTTAAAATAACCTTTTGATTAACATTCTACATTTATCTAGTGTTCATTTTTATTGTTATAATTAATATTTCTCATATTAGTTTTATTTTCAAATTAACAATTAATTTAATTTTTAGATGTTCACTCAACCCTCAGGTGCTAAGTCTTCTGCCCAGAGCACTCCCTACAAAACCAAGTACCATCATCCGGAACAAGAGGAAACCATCTCCGAGGATGAATCGCAAATTAACAATATTCTCAAAGCCTTGAAGCAATAGTAATTATATATATAATTTGAATTTTTTCGTTTTTAGATATCTGATCCTGGACAATACGCTCAATGAGAAGGAGGAAGAAAAAGCTTAGATTTTAGAGGACTTGTAAATCTTGAATCAGAGATTGCAACAACTAAATAGATCGGTTGCTGTCAAGAGACAAAAGTATGAGAAATGTGACAGGACCCTGAAAGAAGCCGAGTCGGCATTTGCAACAATTGCTGATTCTACTAAATCTCTGCTCCAGATTGTCAAAAGCAATATAGGAGATATGGGCAAAAAACAAAAAAATTGATTGATTAACTTATTATTCCTCTCTCGTAATTGAGAATAAAAATATTAACATTTTAAAAAATTTATTAATGGTCTTGAGAAGATTCACACAATAGTATAAGAGCGTCTATTCATTTTGCAAAGTTGAATCTTACACAATAAAACCATAGAATACTGTGATAGACTACAAGTTTTTATAAAAGATTATATTTAGTTAGAACATTAACTTATAATCCATAATAGAAAATCAAATTTGATTCATCGAACAAATCGTTACTCTACTATTACAAACCTCTGGTAATCATAATCTCTCTATATCATACAGCTTTGGACTTATCAATTATAATATTGGGTGTATTTATTCCCCATGGTATTAGTTGGAAATGTGATCAAGCATAATCCTTGTAAGACTTAAATATTTAGATGTTAGTCTATTCAACATTTCCTGCAGCATTGCCGATGATGTTTACAGTCGAGTTTTGGTGTAAGCTAATTTCAAGAAACTATAATAGTGTTCTTGAGATGGTTCAAGAAATTCAAATACTTGAGATATGTCGTATCTGAAGTCTACTTGCATAAGGATGGTCAAACTGTAGAAGTAGTATTTGAGAAGAAATTTTGGGTAAACACTAAAATCTCATTGTATAAATTAGAGAAAAGTAAAGGAATAAAATGTGACTCAAATATTTTATGTGACAAATTTGAAGACCTTAAGTGGGGATGACAAGAGACCTTTGAAGGGGAATCTGTTTCCAGATCAATGGCCTCAGAAAAAGGAATTATTCAAACAATGGAGATGGTCTTTCGTTAAATATTATCTAAATTAAAACAACTTCCTAGTATTCCCATCAAATCCTAATTACGTTAATGCAGAAGTAACAATGATTTAGTAGCTATTTTCAATAGATTTTGATTGCTGTTATGAATGGGAAGATCATAAATACATCAAAATAATACGTAGAAGATGTTGAAGGAGACATGGTTGAGTTGGTCGAGGAGGGAAAGATCAAATCAGACACATTAATATGATTTATATTTAGCATAAAAATGCATTTAAGATCTATTATTTTATTATGAGGAAAATGTAATAATCAGAATTAAATTAATATTTATATTATCATTCCTATTAATTTAAACTACTGCCAATCAAGCTCCATCGCTGAAGCCATGATCATCTTCTCCTTCTGAGTAATAATACTCAAATTGAACAGAATTTTCTAATTTTATTATAACTTATACTTTTCAATTTGGATAGATCCTTTGACAGATTTGGAGGTTAATCTAAATCTTCAAATTCATCTTCTTGATCTTCCACAATATTTTCCTCGAGTACAGAATAAGTCAAGTAGTTAGAAACATAATAAAAGTTTTAAAGGTATTCAGGTAGGATCTAATGATAAGTTTATTCCCCTTACTCTAGGCACTTTTCTATCATTATTTATTAATTCAACATCTCTGTCTTTGGTGATAACTTAGATCAGCATTTTATCATAGTAATTGGAATATTCAGTGAAAACGAGATATAGTTTAGAAAATTGGGCATCTTTTAATAGAAACTGTTTTGCTGCCTTGATCACTTCATCAGGGACTTCCGTTTGTTCTGCATCCACTAAAATACATATTTGGGATATTCTTACATCTAGTATTTGAAAAGGATCTATGTATTTTATGAGCCCTGCTTAAATCAAATAAATCTTTTTAGGATTCAAATTGATCTATGTTATCTAAATTCTATAATGAATCAAGATTCATCTAAGAAAGTGCAACTTTGATGATTTCTAACAAATTGTCTTATTGATTTTTGCTTTTCTCTTTGATTAAAAGCTCTTCTAAATCTAAATTGCTGTTTTCTAAACACAAATTAAAGAATTTTTAAGGGTCATTTAAATTAGAATCTCCTTAAGTTTCAAGATGTTCATTATTTTAAGAGGACGTATTTGAATTACGTTCTAATTTAGGAGATTTGATCTTAGAATTTTGATAAGCCAACATGATTTAATCCTTGTTGGTCTATACAAATTTCTAAAGATAAGAAACTTCTAAAAAGTAATACAAGGAAGTATATATATGTTCTCTCTGAAGATTCTCTATTTTGAATATTAGAGGTTCAGGCAAAATTTACTATAAGAATCTAGATTTAAATAATTATGAATTTACTCCTTATCAAATTTAATAAACTCAATAAATGAAATAATATTTGATCCAAATACTTATCTGCTCTCATCATAATAAAAACTGGATTCATATTATATCTTCTCACTCAACTATTCATAAAATTCCTCATAACAACAGTCTTTGTGACCTAACCAATGTACGGATACCTAAGTTAATCATTATGATTGACCTCACTAATTGATATGTCCTAGACACATCGACAAAAGCTTCTTAATAAATCTATAACTTCAGTATAAACCTAATGCGTAGTATCAATTTAAAATTGATCTTTGTAACTATTCTTTTATTTAAGTAGGAAATTATCATATATTTCGTAGGTTATTTAAAATGATTGAGCATTTTCTAGATCTTCACTAACTCCTTATTCAAATTCTTTTTTGAACAATTGTTGTCTTTAAGCAGAGAGTAGACGAATAAAACATTCTAATAATATAGTTTAGAATTGTTGATTTCGAATTATCTTTTGATTAATTTGAAGTTTACATATTTAATCCACATTTTCGTCATTACTCTCCAAACTGAAAATTTTGGATATTAGGGATACTTTGGGAATAAGTTTTGATGTAACTCATTAATGATATTCTCGAATGGATAGATTAATGTTGACAAATCTATGATGGCGTTGCTATAAGCTTGCCAATACATTACATATTCACAAAGCAAATCAATACTGTTGATAGTATTAACATTTATAAATACACTAAAATACTTCTACAACCCTTCCAAATAACACTCCACAGAAGTATAAAACTCTTCCATTAAATTAAAGATGCAAATCTATTCATCTCCAATTGGTTCCACCTTTCCTTCATGATCTTATTCGACAATGTCCAACTTTTGGAGATTCAATTGTTGAAATTCACTTTAATACTATTCATCCTACAAACTCCATCGATACTATAAAAATTAACTTTTAAGTTTTTCATTTTGTTATAACTTAGCTTGCATTTGTGTCAAGATTTGCTATTTGTTTTGCTTTAGTTCCTTCATCAACTACAAGTTTCCATAAGATTATAAAATTACTTCATTCTAAATAAATTAATAGTCAAATAACTTGTCAAACCCTTTTTGTTCCAGTTCTAAACGTTACGCTAACATGATTTGAAACTCGGATTCGCAATAGATTCCTATTGTTTCCCTCGTTAAAATGGGCTTGGGAAACACTACGTCGCATAGGATAAATGGAAATTACAAAGTTTATCTATTAAAATTTTAAGTCTAACTTACTTTGTTAAAATCATTTTTGACAGTTAACTCTTCCAATCGATGCAAGATTTATCAAAGTTCGATAACCTAATCTACTATCTGCTCTGTATATCTGGGTAGTTTAACTCCAAAGCCATTTCAAGTTATTCATTAAGAAATAATTTATAATAGATCTCTCCGAAGAATTCTTAATGTTTCTAGGTATAAATTATTCATATTAAACCTCAACGATTTCATTTAAAATACGACAAGTTTATCCAAGATTCAACACATCCTTTAAACTTAAAAACCTAGATATTCTTTTAAAAAATTCTTAATAATAAAGAATATTAGTAAGTGCCTCAACACTAAGCTCAATTTAGGTTAATGATGCATTGTAATTTTCATCCCTTAGATCCATTTATATTATATTATTTATATATTAATATTTGTAGTGAAAAAAATGCTATTGAAGATAAATAGCACTTTAACAAATACACTAGCACATCCATCACTTCCAGATTTAAATTCAAATTGTCAATAAGCAATTAGATGGATAATGAGAAAATGAAATACATTGTGCTAATTAATCAATTAAATGATATCCCATCCCTTTTTTGCATTTTATTCTTCTTAATTTATTAGTATGTGAGAACAGGCTTAAGCACATGCACTGTATCGCAATCAGTTATTCCTTTTGCAATCAAATAGTCATAATTATCAAATAATTTTCTTTCTAATCCTACAAACAATAGAATTTGGAGTGAAATTTATCACTCCTGAGAGTTGTTGTTTGATGTATAGTACACCCTTAGTTTCAGCTCTTATATTTGAATATCTACTATCATTTAAGTCACAAAACTTCGATACAGCTTCGATATCTGTCATTTTTTATTATTTTTAATAATATTTTTATATTCAATGACTTGCCCTTTAATATCTTCTGTAAGGGCTATTTCTATCTCATCATTATAATCTAGTAGGCGTCTCTTACATAATTATAACTTCTCTTTAATTGATTTAATTTAAATCTGAATACTTTGATCATCCTTCTTAATTTCGTCTAAGTTCTCCAGATGCGCCATGGTTACTGTTTTGAAAAAGTTGTGAATTTTTCTCTTAGCTAATCTTGTTTGAGGTCTATTCTTAAAGGTCGAAACACTGTAAACCAAATTAAGTCTTTCAGTAAGACAATCCACTAAATACTCGTCTTGATAATCGTAGGCTTTTCTGGATGCACCAGATGCTGAGGTAGTACATCTTTAAGTTAATTAAATGAGTTCTGGCTTCTCATTCTCTTTCAACTATTATGTGATTGCTTCGAGTTATTTATGAACTTTTGAAGGTATTTCTTTGCTTTTGGAAACCTTGAGAGCTCTGTTGCTGAGTTTTTCAATTTGGAGTTCTCGCTTAGCTTGTACACTCAGCAATCCTAAGCGATGAAGAATTTCATTATTCATCATTTATTATTTTGTGCTTCTTTTTATCGATGTAGGTAATTCATTATGTCTTTCAGTTGGTTCTATCTTGTTAATTGTATTTTCAGTTAGGAACACTGGATGCTTCAAGACTTTAAATTTCTTAATTATTGGTTTATGCGGAATTTCTTCTATTGGAATCATGGGTTCCACTAGGGTTCCCACTCTACTGACTTTTAGATTCAGATTTTCAAGTGAAAAATCAATGAGACTGGGTTCTGCCACAGTTTAATAAAATTTCTACTATGGAAATTAAGAATGAGCATATCTAGGTTTTGCTAACTCAGCATCTTGTTTGAGATGACTGAAATATTTTACAACTTAATAACATTCAAATTACAAGGGTACCTTTTTATTATTGTTCCTCCTTGATATTGGACATAACTATTCGAATGTTGCGTTAAACTCTTGATTCAGGTTTATTTAGTTTATTCATAAATCTTATTCTTTTTATTGAAAATGTACTTATAAGCAATATTTAACTTATTATTACCAAATTTAATCTTTATTAATTTGGGGATCAAAAGCCAAAAATAGAATATGATTAAGATCTTACGATTCTTCGATTCGGCATTAGAAATTCTTGCTTGATTGAAATTTAATCAATTTAATATAAGTGAATTAGTTAGTAGGAATTAGGGAATATTTAACTAATTGAAATAAAATTTTAATAAATTATATTAACTGCTAATAAATAATAAGGATGTAGGAAATTAGCAATGCCATAATTGAGTTTTTTGATTTGGTCATAGAGAAATACATAACCCACTTTGCAAATCCGAAACGAGAATGGTCATATTTTAAATCATTAATATAATCCTCCAACATTGATTTAAATAGAATCCAAACTTATCTCAAGGTTTTGAAAAATAGCACTGAAAAACCAACTTACACCAAACCGCTAGAGCTTATGAAAAGAGAAACAGTCACCAAATACGTATCCCCTTTGCGAGATGAAAACTATGCCTTAGACAACAAATTAAATCATCGATTAGATAATGGATAGGTCAACTACTATTTCAGTCCCCGATCAGATAATGGAACAATCAACCAATATCTCAGTCAACCCAGGTAGGACAACACTGTTAATTATCAATCCTTTAAGAATATCACATAGAAGGTTGTAAATTTGATGGATTCGAATAATATTTAATTTGCGATTACCTAAGGAAGACAGCAGAACTTTGAATGTAGAAGAACCAGTTTAAATTATTTGACATTGCTCGATAAATTTCCTATAATTGAGAATTGAACCCGTTTGCTAATATTTGCTTAAAATTTATACTACTTTTAGATCTAAATTTATTATTATTTTATTATTTCAAATTTAATTCTCGATGTGAGTAGTTTTTATTGTAAACATAAGTCAGGATTATATAAATATTTCAAGAATTTGTGAATTCAAATATGAAGGAGATATCTTGTTTAGAGCAATAATATACTGTTTTATTTTTGATGAATTAGATAGAGCAAACAAATAATTAATAATCAAAAATTGAATAATAGTTTATTTTGATTAAATTAACTTGAGAATGGGAGCATAATGTTGCAGCAATTCTTCATATTTGGATGATGTAGAACCATGTGATGATATAGAAGTGAGTCGTTTGGATACTCGTAAAATCAATATTAAATATAATTACAAAAAGAAGTAGAAAGAATTGAATTCATGTCAAACTACTAAGACTCAAGAAAGAACCAAACAACTGGCAGTCACTCTGAAAAGTGGAGGTGTATATTAAGGGGATTGGGTCGGTAATAAAAGGGAAGGTTATGGAATTCTAAGATGGCCAGATGGTTCAGAATATGAAGGAGAATGGAAGAATAACAAGGCTCATGGATAAGGAAAGTTTGTCTATCCAGACGGAGACTATTATGAAGGATAATGGGAGAATGATAAGTAAAATGGCAGAGGGACATTCCAGTCGATGAGTGGATGTAAATTCGAAGGATAGTGGAAGGATGACTTATAATAGGGTTATGGGATGGAGACTTGGGAGGATGGGAGTAAGTATGAGGGATACTTTTATGAGGGAATAAAGTAGGGACAGGGGACTTATGTTTGGAATGATGGTTCGACATATACAGGTTTGTGGATTAATAATAAGAGACACGGGTAGGGATCTCAAGTGTGGAAGAATGGTAAAGAATATAAAGGGGAGTGGTTCGAGGATTTTATGTGCGGTTAAGGGTAAATTAGATGGCCCAATGGTTGTACATATGTTGGACAGTTTAATAAGGATGCTCCTAATGGTTATGGCATTTTTAAATGGTCGAGTATTTAATATCCATAATTTAGATGGTAAGAGTTATGAAGGTAGTTTTAAACAATCAAAGCCAAACGGGAAAGGTAAAGTTACTTTGGATAATGGTCGGACAAGATTTGGAGAATGGAATGAGGGGTAGTTGATTAAGTGGTTTGACAACAACCAAGACGGGTAAAAAGACAACTTTGATGTACTCAATTTAGAAGATTTATGAAAAATCAAATATATATACTAATAATCAGATACAACATTGGAAATAGTACCTAAGAATTCATCCCTTGTTCTGGAAGAATATCATCATCATCTTTCTCATCACTTTTATTGTTATATACTGTTCCGCACTGCAAACAAACAGAATTGGCAGAGTCCCATGTGTATGTGTAAGCTGTACCTGAAAAGCAATTTGATGCTCCAAGAGAAGAAAGTTTTTCTGAAAAACACTGGCCATTAGAAATAGTACATATCTAGTAATATTTACCAGAAAAATCTAAGATTGGTTAACAATATGAAGATTCTTATTTTTTTGATGAACATGTATGTTATGCACAAGTGCTTTTGGTCAAAGTTTAAGTCCATTGGCAAGTTTGCATTTTTGATTAACATGCCTCTATGCTAGATGAAGCATCTGAGCATGAAGCCATGATTTTACATTTTCCTTTCCCTTCATCTTAATACCAGATGCAATGTCCATCAGAGCCACCATATTTGCATGCTTTCTCAGTTTGATACTTATCACATGTTGAGTAATCCACGCATCCCAGACCACTATCTATGCATGTACTTATTTGAGAGCAATTTTCTAACAATTCTTAACAGTGAATCTATCTGCATTTCTATTCTTTTAAATCATAACTGCATTTACCATCCAAACCGGGTGCAAGATTGCAATAGTTTTATTGATATGTTTCACATTTATCTATTTTAATACATTTGATGTTGTCGGATGTACAAGTTTCTAATTCTATATTGCATTAACTATGAGTTGTAAATTGCAGATGAGAACACTGCAAATCAACACATTTTTTTGCTTAAGAATCATAATAGCATTTTTTACGATTTTTATTCAACTAACAACTTATCTATTAAGTATAGGATGAACACTCTCCTAATTCAATACATTTAGTTCCATTGGTTGTACAATTGTCACTTAGACTCTAGCAATTTTGGTGATCATCGTACTGGAGAGAGCCACAACCTGTGTATAGCTAGCATTTCTAATCTTTTGTTATGTACACACATTTTCCATCTGTTCCCTAAAAACAACTGTTAAAATTTAGATTGGCACATTTGTCTATTGGAATGCACGTATTTCCATCAGTAGTGCATTCACCACTGAATTCATAACATTATTAATGAGTTTAGAATTTGAGAGATGTGCAAGATGAATATTGATAACAAGTATTTTTAATCCATAAGCATGGTCCATCTGAACCTATGAAACAACCACTTTGAATTTTTTTATTGCAATTAGATTGAGGAATGCAAGTGATTCCATTAGAAGTGCAAGATGATTTAAATTTAACACACTCATAATGATTTGTGTATGGCATATCTGAACATAATACATCCCTGCATACACCTTTCGAGAATACGCATTGGTTTTTATCTTTATCTGATGTGCAAGCCTCTTAAACTTTAGCATCTTCGCAACGACCTTTTTTAATGCAACCTCCAGATTAATTTACAGTGCATCCTGGTTGATGCATATGACACTCAAGCTCAGTGACATAGTTAGCAGGAGCAGTTGAACAATTATAATCAAGGCATTTATTGTTAATCCATGAACACTTGTTACCCTTAGAGTCAGTAATACAAGCTTATTAAATATAAGCATCTGAACACTATGTTCTCAAAACACAACCATTCCCATTAGTGGTGCATTCTGATTTATATGTTTTACACTATTCATCAGTGGAATAAGAGTAAGGAGCATCACTACATTAAAGCAAGTTGCAACTAGATTAGAATACGCATAGCTAATTGTTCTGATCAATTACACATCCTGATCTAGTGGTATATTTAGAACATTAATCAATTTGAATGCATCCCTTCCCATTTGTAGTGCAATTCTTGCTGAACTGTTGGCATTCTTAATGAGAAGTGTATGTCTTATCAGCCTTATCACAAGTCTTAGACGTGCATACATTGTTTAACCAGATACATTAACTTCCTGATTTAGTTTTTCTGCAATTGAATTCCTATAAATATAAGTTACAATTTTCTTTGCGTTCCATACATTAAGTTTGGTCAGAATTGACTGTGCATGTACTCAAAAAATTGTTGCATGCTTCATCACTTGCAGTTTGATCTGAATTCTAACATGACCTCTTTTCACAAGCATAAGGAATAACTCTCTTGTTCCATATGCATAGACCCTCAATCAAACTATCAATGCACATAAATTCATTCTTATAAGCACTGCACTTATCTGATTTGGTTATACATCCAAGGTAATTAGTACCATCATGTTTAACTGTACAAGTGGGTAAAAACTGCTAACAAGCTTGGAATGAATTTGAAGTTCCTTAAGTACATTATCTAAATTCACATTGTGATGATGCCTGATTCCAAAAACACAATGTATCCTGACTGGGTATAGAGCATTGATGTTCCAATAAATCGGGACAATTTTTTTTGCGATTTACACAACCTCTTTTTTTATCACTAATCATACACACTCCTAAGTAACTTAAACACTCCTCATCATTATCTATATCAAGACTAGCAAAAGAACAATCCTTCTTAACACACAACCCATTTATCCATAAACACTAAAATTTAGGAGTGCCTGCCAAGTGACATTAATCTTCTATTTTATAAGCATCACAGGAATCTGCTAAATTTTAACATCCTTTAAGATCTTATTTAATTGTGCAACCTTCTAACCATTACTAACAATCAGAGTGAGTGATCAAATCATCACTTGCATTTTCACAAGTCTTTTATTTACAAGAACCACTCCAACTACATTTATTGTTCTAATAGTCCTTACTACATAGATTTTCAGTTAAATATGTATTACAAGTCTTAAGAACACATTTATTGTCCCCACCAGCAGTGCATTATGGCATGTACCTACTACAAGAACTCTCATTATATTTGGAAAGAGTAGCGTTGTCACAAGTTTTATCAACGCACTTAGTTCCATTCCAAAAACATTTTTTTGAATCGTCCAACAAACTAACACATTATTATTATTTTTCGTATTTGGAACATGAATCTAACCTTTAAATACAACCATCATTGGTATTATTGACTGTGCACTAATGTTTAAATTATCTGCATAAACTATCGGTATTGTAAGTAGATGAAGCATTTTCACACAACCAAGATTTGCATGTTTATTTTGATTCACAAATAGTATCTCCATCCTTACAAAACATTTCTGACCACACACACAAATCTTCACCGGCATATACACATTATGCCTTATTTTGATAATCATCACATTTTGATGCAATTTACATACATCCTTTCTGCTCATTATTTACAGTGCAAGTACTTAAGAAACTTTAACATTATTCATGGGTAGTATTAGAAGCAGGGGCATTTTAACATATGTAATCTTAACATGAAGATACGTTCCAAAAACAGGAGTCCCCATTTAATTTGATTACACACCCTACTTCCGGTAAATTTTTGCAAGTCTCTGCTATATCCATACAACCTCCTCCCTATTGGGCAGTGCATTTTAAATCATACTTTATTCCTACTTGATAGCAGGCTTAATGAGTTTTGTAAGATTATGGGATTTCCTGGCATTTTAATATCTAATAACATTTGTTGCTTTCTTTATTCCAATTACATGGATATCCCTCCAAATCTATCTAACAAGCAATTTAATTTTGATAGTTATCACATGTCCATTCCATCTAAATACAATTTTCACCATTTCCTGTGCATAAACGAGAAATCTTCTGACACTCATCATGTGTCTTTGCTTGATATATAGTGCAACCACTGAAAGGTTTACAAATACCTTAGTATAAAGCACAGCCATCTACTGGACAATTAGTAGAATTTATTGAGCAATAGGAATCTGAATCTGTATATTTACGATCTTCACATAAACCAGATTCATTGTTCCAATCACATTAACTCAATTGATTACAATCAAAGGAACTCAGAATTTATTTACAAGTGCATTAATCCACTTTTAATAATAACTCTTAGTGACTCACCAAAATTAGACTCATAAGAATAAACATCATATTTATATAATATCAATAAATTAATATAACCAAATTTCAATTTTCAATTTTCATTGTGACTTCTTTATCTATGTATCTTTAAGGTATGCTTGTGAGCAAATCGCTTATTACACGTTTCACAAGCAAAAGCTCTGATATGTTTATGTCTGATTAAGTTATGTTTCCTCAAAGACCTCAACCTCTAAAATACTCTGCTGCATTTCAAACACTAAAACAACTCCTTTTGTTGCTATTGCTTTTTATGGTGATCTAGCTAATGCTTCTTTAATTGTCGTTTCTTCGTAAACTTTTATTCACACTCCTGACATTCATATGAGATCATCTCATGAATTAATTGCATATGTCTTTTCAAATGATGCTTGCAAGTAAACTTCTAGGGACAACCTCTATCTCAAATCTATTATGTACTTTCACATTCAAATGGCCTATTCCCACTATGAGTTAATTGATGTCGTTTCAGATGCTAAGAACGCTTAAACTCCTTCCCACATTGATCACATCTAAATTGCTTCAGGTTCTAGTGTGTCTCTCGTATGTGTCTTTATAGTTTAGAATTGTTGGTAAAAACCTTTTTGCATTCTTCACAAGTAGGCTATGGTTGTGGTTCCTCCAATGGAGCTTCCATTTCCTCCACTTGACAGGATTTTAATTTGTTCAATTTCAAAAATATTGGTAAAGTGAATACTTCCATGAATTATTTCTTATTTATAATTTTAATCAAGAGTCCACATTATTATATATATAAATATACTTCAAAAATAGGAGTAATAGAAATCGTCCAAACAATCAGGTTGTATTAAGAATGGATGCTTCTGAGTTCCAACTCCAATTGGTTTAATTTCAATCCAAACTTCCTTCCATTTATCCTAACCAACAATCTATGGAAATGCCAAACTATCTCTCCCTTTCACTTTGACCCATCTATTCAAGCATTGATCAAATACACCATTGCCTCCTTTCTTCAGTCCTGATATTGTCCACTTGCAATCACGAAACAGCAATTCTCTCACCAAAACAGATGGATTGATGCCGAGTGCTCTATAAGGGCACATATCACATTTAACATCTCTCATTATTCGTTGAAAGCTGAAAGTTCCAAACCCTATGGGGAATACTATTTCTCTTTGAAAATTAATGCATTTGCTATTTATGCAAACAGCCTATATAATGAGATTGACTCTTACTTCCAATGTCAAGCCCTCAACTTCGAATGGCTAGATTTGACCAGGGTGGAATGGAACTAGATCTAAATCAGTCACTCGAAATCTCTCAATTGGTTTTTAGAAGGTTTTAGCCAAAGTAACTCTCCCAATCGTCTTGGTTTGTATTGTCTCTACATTTGCAAATAATTGCTGATTATCAATTGTGATGCCCAATTATTTGAGAGTCTTTGATTCATCTAACTTCATAGTCTTGTAAGTCTCTTAAAAACTGATTCTTGTTCTGAATACATCCAAAGCTATGTTTGTAAAGACTCAGTACTTAATTCCTCTGCAAGAAGATTAGCAACTTCCTTTAAAGTAGTATGAATGCCTACGGAGAGTTTGATCTTTTGCTTTGTTGCGTTGAGAACAAGGGTCAAATCAATCTAACGATTGGGCTCTTTTTTAAGCATTATTTAAATTAAAATGGATAGCATATACAAGACTGCTAATATTAAAGATTTCTATAAATTAGATAAAATATTGGGAGAGGGTAGTTATGCAATAGTGAGAAAGGCCATTAGAAAAAGCGATAACATGGAAGTTGCTGTGAAAATAATAGACAAGTACATTCATATATAAGATTGCTTTAATTAGAGCATCTCTAGAAAGCGATGATCATTTGGCTATCCAGAGTGAAGTGGAAATAATGAGTTAGATTGATCATCCAAATATTGTTAAAGTCTTGGAAGTTTTTGATGATAAATAGAAACTTTACATTGTACTTGAATTAATGACAGGAGGTGAGCTTTTTGATCGCATAGTTGAAAAGGAATTATATAATGAAAAAGAGGCAGCTGATGTCATTCGACCAGTTGTGGATGCCATAAGATGTAATTCATACAACCATATTTCTTTAAGATTGTCACTCTATGGGTGTTGTACATAGAGATCTTAAACCTGAGAATATTCTGTATACAACCCCAGATCCAGATGCGACTGTTAAGATCTCGGATTTCGGAGTGGCCAAAGTTATTTCTGATGAATTGATGCTTACTGCCTGTGGAACTCCTGGTTATGTCGCCCCGGAGATTCTAACAGGCGTGGGATATGACATGGCAGTCGACTATTGGAGTATTGGTGTAATCCTTTATGTGCTGTACATATCTGAATTTATTGGACCTAACTTAGGTTGTGTGGCTATCCTCCATTTTACGAAGAGTCTAATGAGAAGTTATTCGAGTAGATCAAATCAGGCAAGATAGACTTCTCAGGGGAATAATGGGAGAAAATATCTAAGGAAGCTAAAGATCTAGTTGAGAAACTTCTGAAGGTTGATCCCAAGCAAAGATATAAGGCTGATTAGATTTGCAAGCATCCTTGGATCACTGGAGAGAAGGCCTTGACTAAGGATTTGTCTGATGTGACTGAAAAACTTAGAGAATTGAATGCTCGTAGAAAATTGAGAGTAAATAACAGTGTGATTATTCTTAGCGTGCCCAATTGATGGTGTTGGCTACAACCAAACTTTAAAGACGTATTCAATAGCATTAACAAAAAAATTGATTTGTTAATTCATTAATGAACATATATATTGATGTATTTCATCTATTTTCTGTCATCCGAATGAACTTAAGTGTAGATAATATTAATTTAAACTATTCTTAATATTTTGATTTTCTTATTAATAATTTAACGAATATGAACCATTTACGTTTATTGAAAGAGCATAGTGCCAATCCTCTTGATAACTATGTCATAGGTGTCAATTTTTAATTTATATAGAATAGTCCATTGGTAAGGGAGCCTTTGGGAAAGTGTACCGAGGTCTTCATCGACCTACTCAATAGCGAGTGGCTATCAAAATACTTGAAAAAAGTAGAATAGAATAACCAGCCGATTTCACACGTATCTAACGTGAGATCCATATCCTACGAAAATTACGTCACCCAAATATCGTCCAATTGTATGAGATTCTGGAATCAGAGTCCAAAATTTATTTGATTATGGAATATGTAAGTGGAGGAGAACTTTTTTAACATATAGTTAAAAATAAGAAATTGTCAGAACAAGATGCAGCAGCCTTCTTCTCCCAGATTATCGAAGCCATTGAATATTTGCACTCTATTAAGGTAGCTCATCGTGATCTCAAGCCTGAAAATCTACTGCTGGAAAAAGACATTCTAAAGGTAGTTGATTTTGGTTTGAGTAACATCTACACTGATCTTCTGAACACTCCTTGTGGGTCACCTTGTTATGCTGCCCCAGAAATGGTTTCCGGTCAACAATATCAAGGAATCAAAACTGATATATGGGCCAGTGGAGTCATTCTTTATGCAATGATTTGTGGTTGTGTACCTTTCGAAGATCCCAACACAAGAAAATTGTATGAAAAAATCAAATATTCTGACTTTGAACGTCCTTCCCATTTGAGTGCCTAAGTCATAGATCTTCTCAATGGATTACTCAACAAGAACCCCTAAAATAGATTGTCTATTGCGAAGATAAAGATGCATCCATTTATTAGGTATATATAATTGTTGATCTATTTTTAGTAACTATTCATATTCAGTACCTCTGTTCAAGACTTTGGCCATAAATAATGAAATTGTGAAACAATTAGAAACTGTCGGTATTGATGGTCAAAAATGTAGAGAGATGATCCTCAATAATAAACACAATGCAATAACCACTACCTATCATCTCCTAAACAAAAATTAGAAACCCCAATTATAATAAATTTAAAGAGTCAGAACCCATTAAAGCATTAAATCAGTCGTTGATAGACCACATTAATCGACAGAACGTCATCCTAATTCTAGTACTCACCATAAAAAAACCAAATCTTAGGAAAACAATTATCAAACTGCTATGTAGATTAATAGAGGGTTTGAGAATAGAATATCGGAAAGACCTAAATCTACTGAGAGAAGGATATGTACAGAGAGTGATCGCAGGGAAAAGAATAAAACTCATCATGAATTGAAGGAGAACAACGTTGCACGTAAATCGTATGCTTCAAAACCAAGCAAATCACCTGTTATGTATTTGGAATATAAATTAAAAACAACAAGAATGATGTGATTGAGCTTTTATTATATTATAATGCACTAAAATAATAATTAATTTTTCAATAGAGTACTTTATGCTTTAAGAATAAACGAAATCCTTGAATTCATTCCCCAATCTTTAAGCACTTTGCAAGAAGGATGAAAAGCAAAAGCAATCCTTAGAGAAATTGCTTCAACATAAACCTCATGTAGTAAAGAGTTTAGACATTTATGCCTAAAACATAGAGGAATACTTGAAAGATCAAAGAAAGAGAATTGCATACTTAAAAAAAAGGGAAGAACCCTACTATGAGTAGAAACCTATACAAGCTTATGATGAGGCACTTATTATGCAATACAATAGAGTTAAAGCTAAATAACATTATTTGCAACAATCGCAAAAAAAAATATCATAACAACCATCTCCTGAATAACCACGCAATAGAACTCCTTCCAAATATTTCGATAAGAATTACAATCCATTAAAAAGAAATGAAAAATTTGATATTCCATCTCTTTAACCTGTCAATGTTTCACCTCCCAAAGAACTCAAACCCATTCAATTCAGAGTAAATTATACCCATATTAAGATAGTATAACTATGCCATGCAAATAAATGATCCACTTCTTAGACAAGTTCTGAGCACTCGTTAGTAATGGTTTGAAGTTCCAAATAATTCATTTGCTCATTTATAATGGCTAACTTAACTCTTAGATTTTAGTAATCTCTCAAAGCAAGACGTGGTTTCCAAAAGATAAATGGTGAATTTAATGGAATTTCAACATGAATGGTCAGCCAAATCCTAACTATACAATAATCTATGCTCTATCTCCCCAGAACACGCATTAAAAGTATTACCACCAGGATTTGTATTGAATTTTAAGATTTCATAATGGGTTGAAGACCTAGAGTTTATTTAGGATTATTTGATAACTCATCATTCTCAAAAAGAAACACAATAAAAATTTCCATTTTCTGTTTATGTTCCTAATAAAGGAGGCCAAACTTATAATAAATAAATTTCAAAACTAATACAAGATGTCCCCAAAATTTGGATCTGCAAATCAGCTATTGGATCTGGTGCTACCATACTAAATAGTGTTGATTAATTACATTAATTTTTAATTCAATAATACAAAGATTAAAAAGAGTATGTGATTTAGAAGTATATAACAAATCCTCTATTGTATGATGGAAAGAAGTTTGACATCCAAATCAATGTTTTAGTTAATCAGGACAATTAGATTTTTGTTTCAGCAGAACCAACTGGAAGGTGTTGCACAGTTAATTATGATCCTAATTCGGTATTCCATTTATTTAAAGTACTTAGGAAGATCCTTTTGCTCATACTAAACCAAAATAAGCCATTTCTCACAAAGGCTTAGTAGAATTTTTAGATTCTCAAGGGATATCTCTATAAGACCTACTTACTCAAATTAAGACTTCAATTTCTTTGATTCCCTGTAAATTAAATAGAAGATAAAGGAAATATTGTATGTAAATCTTTGGCTTTGATTATTTACTTGATGATACCAAGAAAATACATTTGATAGGAATAAATGCAAATCCGATTTATACATATGCTGAATTAGATGGAGCATTCAAACTGACTCTAGATAAAATTTTCCCTATAAATAATAATTATAAAAGTGATGAAAAATCAATTTGGACCTGCCTATTTTGATATTAATTTATATGAACAATATATTTTTATACAATTTTTTACATATAAATTTAATTATTAAAATATGCAATAAAGCAAATTAATTTCACTTACCACTTTGAGGCTAAAATTTATTCCATACACTGCTGATGTAGTTAAGACTTATCATACATGGATGCAGGATCCAGAAATTCTATACTTAACAGGGAGTGAACCTTTGAGTTTAGAAGAGGAATATAAAAATCAAGAAAGTTGGTTGAATGATCCCTTAAAGCATACGTTTATCATAAAAAATGATAAAGAGATGATCGGTGATGTCAATTTATTTTTCCATCAATACTTAGATGATGATGAGGCTGAAATCAATGTTATGATTGGGAATAAAAATGCTAGAAGACAAGGGTTTGCAGAAGAAGCAATAAAATTGATGATGAGTTTTGGATTACATCGATACAAGAAAACGAAGTATATTGCCAAAATTAAAGATTCAAATGAAGGTTCAATTAAATTATTCTTAAAAATTGGTTATAAAGAAATTAAAAAGCTACCTCAATTTGAAGAAGTTCATTTATAAATGGTAATTGATGAAGCTTTAATTAAATATATTTATACGAATATTGATTGATTTAATATCATCATTTATTGAATTTTGTTTTTAAATTCTCCCAAATACCTCCTGCCTTCTCTTTTACAGTACCAAAAGTTTCCATTGTTTTTTCACTTGCAAAATTAAACATATTCTTCAATTAATCCATTTCTAAAATGTGAAATAATTTTACTTTATGATGAATCCTCAGACTCCTCTTCTTTCTCTCCAAAAAATTATTTACTAGAAATTGCAGTTTGTCCATTGAATTTATAAATATTCTATTTATTTTATTCACTAAAAGTTAATTAATATAACTCAATTACCTATCTTAAGATTAGAATAATGTTTCAGATGAAATTGATTTAACATTCTTGTCTTTCAATTTTTCCAAAGTTTCATTGGTTTGTGGAATAGGTTAAGTGGGCTGTTGAGTTTGTTTGATAATCACTTTTGGTTCTTCTTATTATGGTAATTCTGATTTATTGGACTCAAATTTTGAAGGTTCTTAATTGAATGGATTTGAAAATGGATCATCAAATTCTAATGAGTCAAAGTCCACGTGAGCTAATTTCTTGCCTTAAACTGCTTTGCCAGATGCGGCTTGTGGTTTCGCGTTATCAGCAAATACAATTTTATTGCTTTTCTTAGTCACAGTTGCTTCTTCTTATAACAAATTGTTTTAAAACACTTGCTTTGGTTATTCTTTTACTGGAGATTCTTCTTCTTTGTTTTAAGCAGGCTTTTCAGAGGTTTGAGCTATTTTCACAGGACTTGGTATTAGCGATGGACGAATTATGTTCAGCTTTTCTTCGCACAAGGCTAATACACCTAATTAGAGTACTTATTTAAGAAGTTCTTATTTGTATTTTTCAACTAAAGGACTTTTGTAATCGATTTGACTGCATCCTGGACCAATTAATCCGACACTCTAGAAATACTCCAAGGCTTTTTCATTGCCTCCTACTTGAAGGAATGTAATTTATTTTCTTGACCAGGAATCCAAAGTAAGAGATCTAAGCTTAAATGAACTTCCAACCTTGCAAATGTATAACGGACTCCGTATTCTCTGTGTTTACCAGAACAATCAATACACAAGAATAAACCCAAAGTGACAGATGCCCATTTGGTATTTTTTTTTCCACAATCGATACATTTCTATTAGAAGATAAAAATGAATTATATACATCGTTTCCTTAAACTAGTTTCAATTACTTGATAATTTAATCTCTCTCCACATCATCGATCTACATAATCACACATACTAATTTACAATCTAATTCTCCATTCTTAATTGGATTTCCAAACTATTTTATAACAATATTTATAAAAATAGCCCTAGCTATTAACGAACTTCAAAACTACAAAAAACTGAAATACAATTTATTTATTTTTGAATAAATACCAAATTAAATTATGATACTAACTTAACCTTTATTATTATCAAGTAAGTGAAATACAATGACATTTTAATATAAAAAATAGATTAAAAAAATGGTGTCAAATAAAATATGAAATTCATATAATTCACCTACAAACTTTATAATAATTTATAGAAACTCAAAAACTCTTTGAATAATATCCTTCTTCCATTCATAATAATACTAAAATAATTAAATATAATAATATCAAATAATTTATAAGAATGATGCAAGCGGATATAGATTAATTCTTTTTGTTTCGATTAATTAGCAAAGGAACCTATGCAAAAGTCTATTTGGCTAAAAAGAAGGATACTAACAAATTTTATGCTATAAAAAAGTTAAAGAAAAAATAAATTGATTAAAAGAAATAAGCCGTATAATAATTGAAATACAATATTAGTACGAGTAATATGTTATGATGGAAAAAACTATTCTTAATTAAGAAAAGCATCAGTTTATCGTTTACCCCTAATATTAATTTGAATAGGTAAATCATTTTTACTTTGTGTCAGAATACTGTGTAGGAGGGGATTTATTTAGTTTATTTAAAGCAAAGGGGAAGTTCAAAGAAAAACACATATAATTTTATGCAATCCTAATAATTCATGCATTATAATTTCTACATACTTAAAAAATAATTTATAGGGAGTATTTATAATAATGATGCATAGTCTAAAACCTAAAAATATACTCATCGATGAAAAAGGTTATATAAAATTAACAGATTTTGGTCTTTCCAAAATATTGCAATAAGAAATGACTGAATAAGTATAAGGAACACTTGAATATCTGGCTCCTGAGATTCTTAATCAAATTGGAGATGGCTATGATTATAAAGTAGATTGTTGGTCCTTGGGATGTTTATTATATGAATTAATTGCCGAGTGTCCACCTTTCATGTCAGAATAGAGAGATAAATTGATTAGTTTAATTAAGACAACACAACCTAAGTTCAACTTTCCAATATCTGATGAACTTAAGGATTTGATTATAAGGTTATTGCAAAAGGATCCAAATTAAAGACCCTCTTTAGTGGAAATCAAAGAATTTCCATTCTTTTAAAATGTTAAAGATTGGGAATCGTATTTATCTTACAAGGTTGCTTCTCCCTTTTTACCAATAATTCAATATGAAGATATCTGGCGTTTCGATCCTGTAAAAGATTTTATCTTGACAAATAGGGGTTTACCTAATCAGAACAATCTGGAGATGCAATTGATGGATCAGATAAGGATAATAAGATTCCAGGCTTTTTTGGTAACAATTCTTAATAATAATGAATTTAATACAATTTAATTTTATAAATACACTATGCAAGAAGATGAGTATTTTATTATCTAAATTATCTTTAACTGAATTAGGATAGCCATTCCTCAATTCCAGATGGCTTATTGCTCTATTGAAAAATATAAATAAAAAGAATTCATAGTTACTTTTATTTATAAATCTAACATTATTTCAGTCAAAAGTTAGATTAGAGGCCAGATCATCATAAATAGTTGGAAACACTATTAACTAGGTTATATAGGGAGGAAAATTATTGAGTGAATGAAATATTGTGAATACTTAGAAGCAAAATAGTAGGCATCTAAATGCATAGAATGCTAAAATTTTAGGATTTTAACTAAATAACATTTTATTACAGCAATATGATGTTATGATAACGTTATTCTCTGTCATGATGATTACGATTAGAGAATATTATTATTAAGAATTAAATTGTTCTAATGAGCTCAGAGAGTTATCGCTTTGAATGCATTATTTATCATTTTTATATAAAATTTTATAAGATGGAAAATGATCTGCAAAAAGAAAATCAGCTGCTTGTTGAATAGATTAAGGTGCTCTAGGCTTAATTGCATAATAGAGAAACTTTAAGAAATGAATGTTCTAGAATAAATGATTAAAGCAGCTTTTTCAACACATTCAAATAATCAACACCAAGAGTTAATATTAGCAGAGACTAAAGCAAAAGAGATCTTTAGGATTTGACTGCTTAAGTGAAGAAACTTAATGAGTACAATTTCAATTTATTTCCAAAGAGAGAAAGAACAATTAAGGAAAACCTTAAAACATCAAATTGATGCTTATGATCAAAAAATTCAATAAAAAGAAATGGAATTAAGCCAAAAAGAAAAAATGTATAGACAATTATAGATTGACTACAAAGAATTGCAATAGACCCTTATATAAGAATAAAGTAAACCCGCTCCTTAACCAGCGGCACCAACACCTGTTCAGGCGAAACCTGTTGGAGATCAAATACAACAATTTCGAGTCTAAAAGGTTGGACTGATGAATCTTCCTTGTTTAGTATTTAATTTTATGCTTATAGATAGATTTTAATTAGAAAGAATATATTCGAACAATTCGTGATCGAGATCGAAAATACAAAGGATAGAGTAACCATAAATGTGTCAGACATCACAGATTTGGTGCCTGATAAAACTAAGGAGGATCATTTTTAGTTAACATATAAATTATCTAATTAAAAGATTTCCGAAGTGTATTAATCTACAGAATACAAATCTATATTAAGAGCAATAAAGTAATATGATTATGGATAATTTTCATAGGTATCTTCATTCTTAATAATAACAAACTAGGAAATAAGAAAATTAACCAGCATAATAAGAATAACAAAGTGGTTTAATCAAAAGTTTGAGTTCCTTTTTTATGAAAAAATGACATTTTAATAATAATAATAAATTAGATATAACAGAATCAAAATACATTGTTCTCTTAATTTATAATTTCCTCCAATAAATTTACCAAAATTTTATTGTATTCCTTATTCTCAACCCCTGGAACATTTAACCCAGCCTTTAGTAATTAAATCAGCCACTTGTTTACAACTTTTGATTTCAAATTCTGCTTTAACCAAGGGAATACATTTTCCATAAACAATAATTGTAATCTACTGATGACAATCTAAGATTCAAGGTGTCTTAATTGTTCTATATTGCCATTCAAAGTGTCTTAACGATGTAATGGTTTTGAAAACCCATTATAAGCATCAAGAAATCTTGAGATTAATTATTCTACAAAAGAGAAAGGATCATTACTAAAAGTAATAAGGACCTTAGCTGCTAGTAACTCAATATTTATAAAACTCAATTGTTTGTTTTGAGTTGTGTAAGTATTCTCCAAATCATCAAATTCTTATGAACTTCCTTATACAAAATTCCATTAAACTCCCCATTGTTCCAAGAAATATCTCATATATAAACTAGTGTTAAATCTTCTACATTTTTAATATTATTCCTGAAACAATTGCAAAATCTATTATTTATTTTGTTAAGTAATATGATTTTAAAATTATGTCACTTATACTTCTAAAATCTCCAAACATCTTTCTTAGATGGATTGTTTTGATAAACATTCTGTGGCATTTATTTTAAGACTAAACTTTTTGGGTCTAATCTCTTCCTTTAATAATTCATCCAAAGGTTTCTAAAAGTCTTCATCCAAATTAAATGCTTCTAATAATTCGGTTGGAGAGCATTATTACAATAAATGTTGAATTTATTCTATTAACACATTCCAATTATCTTCTGTTAAAGATTGACCTACATTCTAAATTATTTTCTTTAGTGATTAAAGACATAAAATAGAGATATACTAAATTAATAATTAAATATATTTACATCTTGAGTCTACAAGACAAGTTATACTAATATGTCTATTAAATCATTAATGCAAGGGTAAATCTATTGAATTCGTGAAATCACTAAATCTGTAAACAATTAAAATGTCATTTTGCAAGTTGATGCTATAGATTTCTTGGATTACTATTTTTTTTTGAGTTTTAATTTGGAAAATTGGATTTCCTCAAATAATGGTCTTATTACTCCCCTCAATATCATCTTCCAGAATTCTATTGTTTAATAAGATCCATGTTTTTAAAGCAAATCAAAGAGTGTTTGAACACTTAATTATTAAACATCTGCTCTCTCATCGCTGTATAAGATAGATAATGATGACAAAACAGGAATCCACAATGAATCCAAAAATTTATTGTCATTATTTTTTATCAATACTATGTGATCAACTAATGTCTTCAATTATTTGATAGCATTCTCAACTATATGAATTTCTTTGTTCTTGGTCAATTTTATTAATGCTTAAATTAGTTCCATATAGATTTCTTGGTTAACCTATTGATTATTTACATCTTCCATAATTTTATCTGTAATCTGTACACACAATCTTACTAGCTACTATTAATCCTCTTGGAGTGCTTAATTTACAATACTCATTATGATTTTCCAACCACTTTTAAGTGAATTAAAACACACATTAGTTATCATACACATACAAGATAACAAGTATTCCCTTAACTAAATTTTATATTGAGATTGCGCTTGACTGTGACTGAATATCTATTCAAAAGGCATGAGAAACTCTTTTTAGAAATGATAATTAGCTAATTCAGGTTGTTGTAAAAACTTGCAACTTAATTACTTTAATTAATCTATAGCATAAATTGCTAAATCAACATTCTGATGACATCCTACTTCCAGAAAGTGTTCCCTCATTATTTCCCACATTCTTGACCATACAATCTTAATTCTATCCATGTTAAAATCAGCAACTTCAATCAATCTACTCAACAGGAATGTTCTGTTTTATTTGATCTCCTCCTTTGATAACTCACATAAGGCTCTAATGAATTCCAAAATGGAATTTGAATCTAAATTAATTGACATATTGAATATCTTATCAATTTAATCATAGGAGATAAGTTAAAACAATCTTTCGATATTTTGAATATCCTCTTGATTATAACTTTCCTTCTAAGGAGAATCTACCTTTATTTTCCTCACAGCTTGATGCATGATTTCTAACCTTGAAACTAATTGCAATGCTACTTTCCAACTTTTCCTTAAATATTAACCAGATTAGATTGTCGCTCTTATTAATGCCTAAACTCCCACTGTTTATCGATATGTATTTGGAATACCAGTACAGTATCTCTATAAAAAACTGATAAAGGTATCCTTTTCTTCATCTAAATCAAATCTACCCATCAAATAGATACAGGATTGAATAGTCTCAAAACATAAGGCTATCTATAACTTATCTTCAGCTTATTCTAGGAATACACTAATTGAGGCGAAAATAGCACTCCAAGTTTATTGTAATAGGGATTTGACATGATCTATAGAATTAGCATAGAAATAAGCATCTTAATTAGGGTGTTCCTTAAACCATCTTTTTAGAGACTCCTCAGTCTCTTTGGCTAACATTGCATGTTTCCTTCTTTAATCCACTTAGTTAGCTTACTCAAGTGCTCTTTTAGCTTACTCTTTAGCATGCAATGCAAGAGGAGTCTTTTAGATTCTTTGGTAAAGCCCAAGCAATAAATCTTATGGAAGATTTTCACCATCATTAATACCTTTGGCTAAATTAAAGAATTAAGGAACTGTCATTTTCTCTAAGTTTTTTTCATTGTGCAAATCTGTTTATAACATCATTAATAGATAGGATAGCGTATAAGCAGCTTCAGCTGATTTATAGATCCCAGGATTATCAATGCAGTATTTAGATGCAAATTTTTCCATAATTCTATCTATTTATTAAGATTCTCCTGGCAATGTAAAGAATTCAAGCATATATCTTAAGCCTTCATCTACTTGCAAATCCTTAAAGTTCATAAAATCTATGTATTATTAGAAGACTTATTAATTGAATTCTGTTGAACTACCAAATAGTTCTCCTAATTTGTCTTTGTTTAAATCTCGATTTTCCCATAGAAATTAGGCAAATAATTTAGGATCTCTTATCGCCATAAACTAACAAGCAATCAAATGCTTGATACAGTGTTCAGGTTTGAAATTGAATTTCTAAACAGCTTTATTCATTTCTAATTTCATCTATTTTTATTTCTCGATTGGATCTTGTGATAATTGTTAGGATTGAATGGTAGTGTCTTCCTAGTCATCAAATTATTAGACCTATATGATATTTTATGGGTCTTCATTCTATTCACAAAATTCTCTAAGGCATTTAATAAATCCATAATAGTTGTCTTGACATAAGGATTTAAGATAGGTCTCTTAATTTTGAGTAATGGAGGCTTGAAACTCTTATTTACTGAATCTGCCTTAGATGATTCTGCACTACATGTCTAGGATCTTTTTTAGTAGATTATTTTATCCTAAAGAACAATCGTAATTAACAAAGATTTCAATGACGATTCTGGGTTTGGTCATTATTTTATTAAATACTTTAAGAGTATATTATTTATGATCAAAGGAGCTATTGCTACTGTCTAAAAACTTAAAATAAACGTTTTCAATTAAAGCTTCTAATTCCTTTTTGAGATGACTTCTGACTTTCCAAATCAATAAGATAAAGATATTCATAGTAGATATTAGTAATTATTTCTCTGAAGATAGAGAATTTTTCAAAAGAGATTCCAATAATTGTTCTTTTATTACTTAAATGAATTTTTGTTTATTCTGTAATATGATATTACTTTGAGCCAAAGCTTCATAGATTAATTCTAGAGAAAGGATCTTGCATTTAGTAACCGTTTGATTTTATTAAGGATTAGCACTATCTTTTTAACTTAATTGACATAGCATTTCCAATATCTCTAGGGCATCTTTAAAATAGAACTCACTATTGTTTGAATGTTGATAGCATTATGAGAAATTGTTCATCGAATTAAGATGTACAACCTTACACTCTTTGCTACAAATAGGTACTTTGGAATCCTTACAATATTGTGATGCTTACTTTCTGCAGACAACACACCATCCAAATTTTCCATTTTTAATATTCTATTCATTGGTCACATAAACTTAGATCAAGTTTTTATCAACTGTTACATTACGTAAATTAGGTTCTTGCAGATTTAAATCTATAACTTTGATTTAATTTAGATCTTCTATTTGTCTATCATATATTTATCTTCTCTCACTATAGATCTAGACCTCATCAACTAATGAAGTCATCAATGATCGCATATATTGCTCAGCATTCACTATTGCTCCACATTTACCCAAAACCAATTATCCTTGATTTTCGTACTTTTAAATTACTTGTTGATACTCAGTTTCTGTTAAAATACCAAAGTCTTCCAATCTTTAAAAATAAGTACTTACTATTTTCTGACATGCCTCCTTACTTGCATTGACAATTACAACAAATTTAGAGACTATTATATTGAATATGTTGACTACCTGAATGCAAATTGATGAGTAATTAAAATACCTAAGTGGTTAGTTGTCCATGAATATGGTGTTTCCTATTAGTCATAATAGTTTGAATGGCTTTGATCATGTGAATTTACAGTGTTTCCTCCTTCTCTTATTGGCAGGATAACACAATTTCCAAAATTACATCAATGGCTTTTTTATCCCCAATCATTTGATCTCCTGCAAATAAACCTTGTTCAACTAGATTCTATCATTAGGAAATTTCATACCTTTATATCAAACAAGGCTAGTTCTATCAGTTTAACCTGTTTTGATTCTATGCACTATTAATACACTTTTATTAAGTGATTAGCATCTAAGTAATCTTTGAGCTCTTTAAATTGAAATAATATGTTACATAAAGTTTCTTCTATTGCTTTTTTCAATTCAAACTATTTTTTAGTAATTGTCTTTTTGATCTTGTCTAATGATTGATTAGTCAAATCACTTAAACTTAATGACATTAGTATATATAAATTATTTTTTAAATTAGTCAATTCTATAAGTAAATCATATTTGATCAGGAAGTTTCAGAATGATGAATTTAAAGTTTTCCACGTAGGATTAGAAATTAAAATGTAATTTACAATCTTAAAATTAATGATTTTAATAACTATCAAAAATTGTTAAACAATGTGTTTTGCTTCTCACTAAAATTATCCATCTCATATCCAGAAAATTAGGCTTAAATTTTTATAGACCCAAAATTTACATTAAATAGAATTTCTTCTCAACATGATTGAATGCTATTGTATTAGTTCATTGTTTTCTTCGTCTTCCATAGATATCTAACGAGCATCAAAATTATCTTCATTTTGCTAATTGAATTTAACGGATTTATACATTAGGAATGTAAGGTGATTTTAACTCTTTATTCATTAATTTAGACCATGGAAAATTCTTGAACCACGAATGCTATCTTAATTCATGAGGTCCATTGAAACCCAATCGATTAGCTGGTTTTCTTTGTATCAACTAAAACAACTTAATGTAATTATGTACTCTATTGATAAAATCTGCTGATTCTAGAGACCAATTATCCGGTATTTCTGATCTTTTAATCTGAACTTGTTTGGCTAGAATTTAATCTCTGATATCTTTTCTCGTTCTCCCAGTATATGGTCGCTGATTATTTCAATTAAAGATTACCTTGCCCAGCATAAATTCATATCCAATAACTCCTAAAGCGAAATAATCCACTGCGAAAGAATGATTTTATCTGCACATCACTTCTGGAGCTACGAATTTAAGGTTACAAACATACCCATATAACCTGGAGTGCCTGAAGTATCCTATGAATTCTCAGGCCTTAGATTCCGAGCTATTCCCAAATCCGTTATTCTGACATAACCTAACCAATATAGTTGATGAATTCTACCATGTTTATCAAGTACTAAATTCTCTGGTTTGATATCTCGATGTAAACTGTTTTTGGAATGCATGTATTCCAATCCCAAGAAGATGCAAGCCATGAAGAATCCTGCATATTGTAATCAAATACTTGTCTGATCTTCAGTAAATCTTCTCATTTTTCCAATATGGTATCTTAGATCTCCCCCTTACATGTAATCTAGAACAAGGAATAGGTTCTCTCTGTCTTAAAATGCATAGTAGATATTCACTAAAAATCTATGTTTAATGCACTATTTACGGATGCTTGAGATTGCTCAAGATGTTTCTTTCATTCATCACAGAATTCACACTCTTTTTGGCTATTATGCTTAAATATAATGAAGTAATCAATACAGTGCTTTTGACATCTCCTTCATTGCATAAATCTATCCATTCTTCTTGTACTCCACCTTCCAAACTTTTCCAAAACCTCCTATTCCAATCACAAATTGAAAATTAAACATATTCTTTTATACTACAGGCTCGTTTATATCTAATTTCAAATGTTATATTCAACTTTCTTTCTCTTCATCTTAAGCGATTTACGATTTATCCTTCAAGATCAAGTAGTTAAGAAATGATATCTGTTTCGGCTATTGCTATTTAGAGATCGACGATTTCTTTGAATGATTGGCTGATGATTGTTAACTTGATGGTACTGCCAATTTATGCAAACCGTGTACCATCGGCGCTGGTGACCTATCAATATTTTATTCATTCTATCGGCTTAACATTCACATCACTTTCTTACTTATTTAGTACATTCGTCACTTACTGGGCCTATCCCAATTGAGATCGTGTTAAGTTCATTTAACCAGAATCTTATCTTGAATGAGGAAATCGATAATTTAAACTTTTCATAACAGTAATTATATATATAAATTTAGAATTCTCTTAATATTATTTTTAAAAACTTGACTTTATAAATATCATTCTTATTTAAACAACCTTTTAGAAAAACAAGAATGCTCCACTCAATTTTAAATTCATATTCATGATTACACTATATATTCTAAGCACTATTGTAGCAACGAGCCATTGACTTATCAATATTAATTTTAATATTAATAGTTAATTCAAAAGCATTACAAAAATAATTTAACTCATCTGGTTAATAACAGGAAATCATACAAATTAATAATAATAATTATGAAAAGAGAAATATTTAACGAGAAGGTAGTGTCTCTAAATCAAAAATGCATTAATAAGTTATAAAAAGAACTAATAAAGGACTGCGTAAATCTGCAAATATATATTAATTACCAAACAATCACTTAGAGAAAATTCCCATTGATAATAAAATTGATTTATAATTGAAAGTATATCAGTGATATCAGATAGGTTTTTTTGATAATTTGGAAAGAATCCCAAATTTTACTCATACTAAAAATTATTAACATGATTCATAAGCTATAATATATAACATTTCAATGCAAACATTTCTAAAATATTGAATATTTAAGTTAATCACCACAGGAACATCCTCCAGTCCATCTCGTTTTCACTTTTAAAATTGTGTTAGAAACTATATTTAATTAACGAAAAGTAGTTTTCTAATCAAATATTAATTATTTTCCATCTTTTTCAAATTGAAAATCAGCCGTTCCTCTTTTGTTAAATTGGATATTACTGAGTGTAGGATTTAAAGTTGAATAATGCATTTATTCCATCGGAAAATAAAGTACTCGGTTTACACTAGTATTCTAATGAGGACGTCACTCCATTTGATCCATCGATTAGCATAAAGCTTACACAGATTGGTTTATCATCTTCAGTTTCTAATAATTACGATGCGATAATACAAAGAATATCCAATTCGCTATCTTTAGGAACTTTATCTGGCTCTGTAAAAATAGAAAGTTGACCATTCTACATACTCCCAAATATATTTGATATTGTTTATCCTTCTACATAAGCAAATTTTCCCAATCCGTTAACTTTTGATATCCACTATGTATAAATTTGATTATGAATTCTAAATTATGGACATCAAACATACTTATTACGGTATGTTTCTAAAACAAATACATATAACTCTTATATTAAAGTGCTTCCTTCTAAAGTAATCTGAAAGTCCAAAATATCTAACTCTTTTGGATAAATAATAATCAAAAGCTTGTATGCCATAGTCAAGTAAAATAATAGAAATATAAATTAATTTTAATTAAGATCTGAAAAAACAAAACTTATATTTAATTATGCTAAAGTTTTTAATACTTTGTGTCATTGGATTATCAGTGTTCGGATACACATTCCCATATGATGGAGATGTGTTAGTACTTAATGATAATACAATAAATGCTGCAATCAAGCAGTATGATTACTTATTAGTCGAGTTTTATGCTTCATGGTTTAAATTGATATTTTACCTCTCATTATAGGTGTGGCCATTGCAAACAATTTGCCCCCGAGTATTCTCAATTTGCTACACAAGTGAAAGAAGCTGGTCAATCTTTCATTGTTGCCAAACTAAATGGTGGAGATCAAGAAAAATAAGCTATGAACAGGTTTAATAATTGAATTTGAAAATAGATACAAAGTATCGAGTTTCCCAACGATAATATTGCTAATTAAAGGACATGCAGTACCTTATAATGGAGATAGAAGTGCTAGTGGATTAATGAATTTTGTAACTCAAGCTCTTGAGGATAAATTAGTGAGAGTTGATGAAATTGATGATGTTTACAAGGTATTAATAAATTCTAACTTTAATTTAGTTTTTAAGTGATAATACCTTGAGTGTATTATATTTCGTTAAGGATTCTCAACAACCTGAATTACAGATTTATTCATTGGCTGCTAAAATATTCCCCAATTTGAAATTTGGTTATACCACTTCAGCATATGCCAGAGTAAGATAGTTAACTATTGTTATAGAAATTATACGATGTAGATGAAGGATAAATAGTCCTATTCAGAACATTCGAGGAGAGAAGAAAGGAATTCACAGATTCAATAACCTTAGAAAAATTAACAAATTTCTTATATGAGAATTCAACTCCATCATTTGAGGAATTAGACAACAAGAGCTACGCATCCATATTTAATAAAAATACACCAGCTTTGATTCTTTTTTGGAGTCAATAAAGTTAAGAAACCAAGGATGTTCTAAAATTGATAGCTCCAAACATCAAAAAAAGAATCACTGTAGTTTCTGTTTACTCTGATAATTACATGTTGAATCAAGTCACAGGTCAATTGTTTATTAATACTCCCACATTCCCTTCTTTGTATTATTATAAGACAACCAACGAAGTCTATAAATTTGATGGACAAATCACTGTTGAGAATGTGATGAGATTTGTTCATGGGGCCAACAACGGAAAAATTGCAAGAAAACAAAAATCTCAACCTATACCAACTCAAACATCCAATGTTCTCAAAGTTGTTGGAGATACTTTTGATGAATTGGTTCTGAATTCAAATAAGAATACTTTAGTTCAGTTTTGTCAAACTTCCAGTAGCAAATGGTAACGTATTGATTTTATCATTATAGTTATGAACCAGAATTTGAAGATTTGGCTAAGGAATTGAAGGGCAATGAGAATTTAGTGTTGGCTCAAATAGATTTGTCATACAATGATTTGGAGAGTGTGAAGATTGAAAACTACCCAGGATTTAAATTATATATTCCAAAGGTGACATCTAATCCAGTTAATTTTGATTAAGAATTTAGCAAGGAGAATCTTTATGCCTTTGTTAAACAAAATGTTTAGCTTACACATACAGAATAAAACAAAAGCAAATCTGATTTGTGAATTATTTTATGTAAAACCAGAATATGTATTTTATTTAGTAGTTTATTATATTAATAATATTTATATGCACACACACATTATTACATTTCAACTCTATTGTTAATCATCATTTTAAATTAATAGCTTTAATTACTCGTATGTTTGTGTTAAATTTTACTATAGATAATTAGTTTAATAATTACTAATGTTAATGGGATCAATTAAGGTTGTGAAGTTGTGTCATTAGGTAGAATCAAAAATTATACTAATAATGGTATTTATTTTTATTAAATCAATTATTATTATGAAATGCCAAGAAGCTATTTATTGTGTTAGATTGTAGCAGTTGATTCACTATTTGCATTTGCAATTGTTTATACTTTTTCATTAAATTATGGTTTTTAGATTTCCTTAGATGCAGACTCTTAAGATTGAGGACCATTAATTTATTGCGTTGATAGCTCTTATTTATCATTGGAAACTTGAGTTGAGGGTTTAATGTCATTCAATTATTGATTTTGATTGGATTGGCCACCAATTTAGATTTGATTTTGGAATTGGGCATCTTGATTTGCCTATTGGAATAAGTCTTTATTGGTTTGTTGAGAGTCTTTTTCAGTTTCAGATTGTTTGAGTGGCTTTTAACTTTAGGATATTGGATCAGGTTATGCTTGATAGTAATAGTCTCTTTGTTTTTGAGGATATTTGGAATTGCTTTGTCTATAGGTGTTATAATTGTGAGAGTAGTTGATATTGCTTTGTCTATCGTGATTCTGATTTTTACTAAAGAAGTTAAGAAAATAATTGTACTAATAGGTCTGTTTATAATTTTGCGGTTATTTGTTATAGGAATTATCAGTGTCAGAGTATCTCTGATTGTTAATACTTTTGAGGGTTGAGTTCGGGTTTTTCTCTTGATATTGGGTAGGACTGTTCACTCATTTAATAAAATATCGATATTTTTAATATTATTATGTCTTTTTATATTTATAAATCACTAATACTTCAACTATACTTGTCGAAATGGCCTCTGTAGTTGAAGAAATCAAATTATAAAGCTTCTTTTTATTTGTCTGTTGATAACTATTTGTATTATATTATGTTACAGCCAAGAAATCCTGATATTTTTCTTAATTCATTTGGCAATCAACGAATTATTGTGATTCTTTCTTGCAGTTGAAGATATTGCCATCAGCCTTAAATACACATTCCCTGACATCATTGAAAGGAGCCAAACACAATGGATGCATACGTTCTCTAATGATCATAATCTCATATTAATTACGCCTCCTTATAGCATCCAACCAATTCTCTAGCGGTGTTTCTGCACAGACGTGGATCCTTGGGAATTGGGGATGTGGTCTATCTGCAATCTTCATACTTGTGCACTTCACTTCTGCATCTGTGGAAGGCATATTATGAATGTATCAAAACTTCAAATGACTTTGTGTTCATTTTATATAAAATTAATTATATTGTATATAAATAAATTAATGAATTAGAAGAAAATGCCATAAGTTAAAGTTACTCTAAAGAAAGTTGCAAATGGATTCATTGTTCATGATGCAGATACAACAGTTCGTATTCCAAAAAGTATTGTTCAATTACCTCCTCCTCAATCAACCAATTAGATTAAAAATAAGTCTTAAGGAACAACATTACCTAGTTAATCATAAATTACCTAATAACAATTACAAATAAATCCAGCAATGCTTTCTCCTAAGCAAGCATTCTTATATCCATAAATGAATCCTTAAAATATTTAAGTCTAATAATCCAAACAATCTATCATTTCTGCATCTCCTCCACACACTTATAAGCCAATTTTGCAGTAACCTTTGACTAATCCACCAATCCAGCCTCAAAATTTTTAAATTTTCCCTCCAGATCCTTTTGTTACTAGGAAGAGATCTTTTGAAATCATTGTACCTTCTTGTACTTCTTGGTTCAGAATTGACAAAATACATTCAATTGAGAAGGAGAATTTTAAGGAGTATTTCAATCAAGAGAACAAACACAAAACCCCTCAACTTTATAAGAAACATAGGAACTTTATTATTAATTTATATTATAACACTCCAAATGTATATTTGACTACTACTGCATGTCGGAGACAACTAGCTGCTGATGCATGCACAATAGTCAGAATTCATGGATTTTTGAATCACTGGGGAATCATCAATTCTCAGGTGGATTCAGACTAATACTAAGGCAAAATTATCCCTTAGCCTGCTATTCCTGATAATTTATTTAATGAGTTATTTTAATCCAAAAATAGTTTGGAACAATATTAATTAAGTGAATAATAAATTATTGATTCAATAAGAGCTTTGTCACTTAAATTAAGGTTACAAGATAAAATAATATTAGGCCTATTTGCGATTCATGTTAAATGAAATGTAATTTAGTTTGGTACCAATAAAAACCTATTAAAGATATCAAAGAAATTATTCTATGTATAAGATGCTATGGGAATAATCATTTCCCAAACATACTCTGTGCAGAGGACTTCTTTAAAACTGATATTGAAGAAAGATTGAAAAGCACTAACATCTCAATTGATCAAGCAGAGCAATCAGACACTCAATTAAGTGATAAGGAGTTATCAGAAATGTTGAATTACATCCAAGAAAATCCAGAAGTAGGTTGGGATAAAATTGCAGAATTTATAAATGAGAATAGAAAAGTCAAATTAGATGTTATTTAGATACTTATCTATTTTCTCATCTATCCCTTTCAAAAGTAATCCTCAATTATTCGTTCTTTGGATGGATAGGAACAATTGCAAAAATTGACCATTTATGACTTGGCTAGTAGGATTGCAAGTGAAGAAGTATTATTCATATAATTCTTGATAGCCCTAAATATTCTCAGATTCCTCCAATCTATATGCGTATCATCTCTCCATTTTCCAAAAACACCTTAATTAGGTTGAAGAATCGAAGTAACACAATGGGGAAAAATTGTGCAATGGTAATTCAAACAAGGAGTTAACCAATTTGCAAAATAACTTAGTATTTATTATTAGTATTGATAGATTGCTCTTGATCAAACTTAAATTGTCAATTTCAAAGAGGACTCAATCAATAAAGCTAATGCTGAAATCACTAAGGAAGAAAATAAATTAAATTAATGTATCAATGCTATCATCAATGTTTAAATGGAAAAAATACAGTAGAAAATCGCTTTTCTTGAGGAATACGAAAAGATTGTTTTGAACGAGAAAAACAATTTAGAAATGCAATAAGTATATTGTTCTAATAAGAGATTAATAGAAGTAAACGCTTGCTGAGAGATTAATAGTTGTATAATAAAAGTTATAAATGTATAATGAAGAAAACAATTAATGATATTTATTAAATTAAATAATGTAATAATAGTAGCATCCAAATAACGAGAAGAGACCCAATAAAATTGGTAAGCCAAAGGGAATGAACACTTAGAAGCCTTTGGAGAAAACAAATGCATGGAGCTCCGATTAATAGAGTACTTAAGCAATATAGGCGCTATCTCGTTTGGGGAGATTTATTTGTTTTTAGCAGACTGGCATAAAAAAGGTGGCAATTGAGCAGCAGGACTAAAATGGAGCAGCAGTCGATTAGAATAATAAGGCGACAGTGGAGTAGAATGGATAGTCTAAAGCAAAACCAAAGTAAAAAATTGATGCTCCTGGGATATTTCTAAATGCTGCTTAAATAAAGATTCCAAAACTTATTGTGGAATATTGCCAAATTGTTGAGAAATCAAATAAAAATTGTATTGTCTTTTTCTTCAAATCATCAAATCCTGATTTTCAAATCATAGAAGGTGTTCCAAGGCTTATCGATAATTTTGATAATTATAGTAATTATCCTTCCCTAAAGAAATTGGCTCCTATGCTAAATTAGAAGTTTCACAAAGAATATTTTACATATTTATAGTTTTAGAATGCGTAATTGTTATACGATAATTTACAACAAATGTATCGAGAACAACATAACAAAACATTAAGCACTGCTGAAACCATTTTATAATGTCTTTTTACAAAATACTTAATTAGAAGTTTTGAGGATATAGATTTAATTAGCAAAAAAGATTTTGATGAAAAACTGCAAAGTCGATATGAGAAATTCTACGAGTTAGACCAAACTCTATAGGATTATGAGTCGTATATTAATGAATTACTTGCCTGCATGTAAGTGGAGGAGGATTATGATTAATAATACGTATCTGATTGATGTATTATATATATAGATTATAAATTTAAAAATATTATATTTTCTATTTTCATTAATTCTATTATTGAAATTCTATTGAATTAAGAAGGTGAAATAATATTACACTAATAGAAATCAAGTCTGTATTCAAAAGTGAAATAGTTTAGAACATTTTACAAATTAAAAATGAAAACAAAAAACATCAAAAAGCTCAAAACACATGAGGTACAACTGAAAAAGGGAGTTGGCAAGCCTGTAGGAATCCACATAATAAAATTGGAAAGTCCAGCAATTTGGAGTTCTTTTAAGGAGGAAAGACAACTAATAGAATATTTTACTCAGATTGGAAGGCACGTCTATTTGAGTTTGGCAGGCACAAAAAAGAATATACACAAAGATGGGCTCTCCGATAAGGCCTAGGCCAAATAAGAAAAGTTATAGGCTATTTTTTAAAACAAAAATACATACTCCTATATGGAGCACGTAGCTCGAAGTTTGTTTAATTGGAAATGCAAGAGTCTTGCCGTCGTTTATTTTTTTAGACATGATCGATTCGATAAGCAACAATATTAAAAAATACTCTTCAAAAATGAGAAATGGAATTCAATTATTAAGAATATCAAATTCCTTCTAAATGAATAGTTTTATTATGAACTAACTTCACTTCTAAAAATGTTTGAGTTACATTACACTACAGAACAAATCGGCGAAAAATTGATTGAATAATCTCAACATTTGGATTAAGTGCCTCAGATAGTTTAAAATTTCTTTTTACTCTTAAATAAAGAAAAACGTATTGACCAAATGATACAAGGAACTAGCTGTACACAACTGGAAATCCTAAAAGGAGTATATTTAAATTCCTTAGAAAATCACAAGGATTATCTCTATGAGATAATTGAAAAAATCAGATAGATAATGAATGCGAATTGTATTCCCCAATTTTCACAGCAATACGAAGATGTCAGCAATGAGGTTTAGAGATCCTTCCTCAACGATGATAATGACCTCCTTTACTAAATTGATTAGGAATGAGAAATATTTCGACATGAATCTTGTGACTATTCTTATATATTTTAAAAAGTTATTAATAGACAATATATTTATTATTAAATTGTAAATGAATATACGAGTATCAGTGAAGTATTGTGGAAGGAGTTTGACTGCTTAAATCAATCCCAAGACAACTCTCAACGAGTTGATTTAACACACTATAGATGGGGCATATGCGTAAAAAATGTGTGATTAAATATAGTAAAAAGTAGATGCTACTGAATCCAGGAGTGTATTTGTCTGATAGAGGAATGTTATGCAAAGGAGATGAGCTCAATAAGGCTTTGGAAGTTTACTTTCCAATGATTTCACTTTAAGGTCCACCTGTGGAATTACTAATTCTAAGGGAGGAGGAGTTCATTGAATATGATATTGCAATAAAATCATAACCCAAATTGGTTGATAGTGAGCCTCCTGATTTGGGGGATTCTCAACCAATTTAAAAATAACCAGATGTTAGTGATTTATTCCCACAATCAAATTTGATGATTTCATAACAAGGTGCAATGAATTAAGGACAGTTTACTTTGAAATTTAAAACAACAGCCAATTTAAGCAAACAAGGATTCGAATTTAAAAATCTATCAGATAATAATACTATCAATGATATCAAGGATCAACTATTTAAATACTTTGGCTTCCAAGATAGGTAATAAATCAATGTAAGATAGATCTATTGTTGATTTGGATCTTTATTATAATGATATCCCACTCCAAGGGGTAAAATGCAATAGAACTTTAGCTTAGTTATCTATACCCCCTGGAGAGACCATAGAAATTAAGGCAAGATGGACAGGAGGCAGTTTGGCATGATATAAGATTATTCAATAGAATATAAAACAATATAAACACAATGATATTAAAAAATTAAAAAATAGTGTCTTCTTAAATTTAATTATTTAATAAAAACTTTTATTATAATATGGCTTAACAATCAGTTGATTTGAAGTCAAAAGTAGATGAATCTGTAAAAGGAGACGAAGTCAACGAACCATAATAAGAGAAGGATTCCGATTAAAATTAGGACAATAAATAGGAGAATAAAGTGACAGAATCAAATGAAAAGAAAAATGGAGAAGGATAAATCTAATCCTTATTTGAAAACCATTAAAGCAATTTAATTAGCAATGTAGAGGCACCAGTAAATTAAAGTGGAGGTTTGTTTGGTTCAACTAAACCAAGCACAGGATTGTTTGCCGCTCTAAATAAATAAGAGCCAAATATTAATGGGATTGATTTGACTAAACCAGGTCCCTCTTTATTTGGCATTGATTACAAAATTCCTAAATCAGATGAAAGTGATGGTGGCGAGGATGCAGGTATTTTCTTTTCGCATAATAATTTAGGAGCAGAAGATGATTAAAAACCAGAAGATGAAGAACCAAAGTAAATTGAAATGAAATATGACTATTCAGCATAGACTGAGTAATTACTTGTGGCTGAAATTGAGAAGTTCCGAAAAAATGCCAATGATGTAGTAGAAAAAGGAACAGTTGCCTTGGAAAAGGCAAAAGAGAAGGAAACATTTTACTTTATCTATCGGTACTCATTATATTAATAAACAGGAATCAAATTCAATAGATATTGTATACAGGATAATTATTTAAAGGAATTTCAGAAGTGAAACCCTTGGGATCCAAATAGGAAAACATTATTATCAGGGCGATCAGTACAAAGCAGACTCAATCCTAAAATGAAAAAGATTCTATTTAAGTCGACACTCTTAAGGTCATGTTTAAAGATAAAGAGAAAGTAGATTTATTTAAGGAAATAATGTAAAATATGTTTAAATGATTTACACATATTAAAAAGTCAAAAATGAACATCTCTAACAAAATTCTTCTTAAGAACCTTGTAATCTCCATCATAAGCCCCTGGACCTATTTCTTAGAATTATTATTATTAGATTCTTTAACCCTTTCCAAAGATATCATTTCCTTAATTAAAAGTTGTTTTCGTAAACTGATCATGCACTGTATAACTTCCTGGGCCTAACTCTTCTGTGATCTTTTTATCCTTAAATCTTTGGACATTCGAAGAAAACATAGAGGATTATTACTAAAGATTTATAATATTTATACTGGTTTTTGAAGAGATTTGCTTCGTTCCTTTGTGGTATTGACAGACACTAATTCTTTGGCTACTGATAAACCAAAGGATTCAGGATACTTTTCAATAGTAGGTCGTTTCTCTTTCTTTCTAAACACATATTTAAATTGCTTCTTTTTTTAAACCAAATTATCATAACTACCAGGACCAGGAACTTCACTATTTATGACGACTTCTTTCATTCTCTTAGACCCAGATCCAAAACTCGATGGAAAGAGCCCATCTTTTCTTTGAGGTCTTGATAAATCTTATACAATGTAATTCCCAACAGGAACAATCATATTATCTTTTGGAGGTTATCTAGGTAGTTTTGACATATATCCACCAAATTCATTAAATTAATTATCGGCTTTATATTAACCAGGTCCTGGATTTTCATCTGAAATGTATTTAAATCTGGGTTCTCTACTATCAAAGCATTAATTTTAATAGTTCAATTCTGTAATTTTTCCGAATTGGGATTCGATTTCATAATGACCAGGTGGGGGAGCAGTTTGTCTTTCTTTCTTCTTCTTATCTTTTTCAAATAATTTTTCTAAGTTATATTCATCTCCTTGAATAAATTTGATTTTCTTCTGCTTCTACTTTTGTGATATATTAGATTCAGATTCGTTTTATCCATTATTAGTTAATTACTTTCCATAGATCACATCGGCTGTCAAGAATGGCTCTTAGAATGTTGTTCTTTTGCTATCCTCTTTGATGATTGCTCCTCTTACTCTGGGCTTAATTAAGGTTTCATTAGAATTGTAATGTCCAGGACCGGGAGGCTAGCGTTTTAGTTGATTTATGTTACTTGTAATGGAGCAATGGTTTATAACTTTTGCAACAGTTTAGATTTATCCAAAACACATTGTCCTGATGGTGTTATTTCGAGTTATTAGTTCAAACAGTTTTCCATTTGTTTGATAAGTAAGTTCTTCATTTTCTTATCAACATCTTGAGTCTTCTTCAATTATTGCTAAGACTATAATAATTAATAAAACTTACATACTTATGCTTAATATACATAGTTGTGATCTTTTAGTTTTTGATTTTAAAAGGAATGTTTGAGAGAAGCTTAGTAGGCAATTTTGTCGAATCCTTCTACAGTTTTACTCTGAGGAAGAATGTTTGTTTGAATATCTCCAAATCGATCAGATCTCGAGAATTGTTATTGGGGTGGTTTAGTCTTGATGGTATTCAGCATATCATTTAAATCATTCCCAATATAATATCCAGGAGGTGGATTGAAATTTTCGGTTAAAGTGGATTTTGGGGTTTGACTAAATTTCATTATATTTAATAAATTAATAATAGTAATTATAGTAATTATAGTAATTATAGTAATTAAGCATTAAGATCAATATTACTATATAAAATTTAGGTTTATTGAGGGAGTGATGTTTGGTTATGTCAAGGACTTAGGATGATGTATTTATGAATCCATGATATTTTAATAAAAATATATATTATAAAATAAATGACTGAAGAAGAATTTATCAATATAACAGCTATCATATAGAAAACAAATAATTAAAAAATCATTTAAACTCTAAATCAATTCAAAAGTACTATAGAGAAAGTGAATTCCTCAGATGGAAACAAAATATTCGTGAAGAGATGTTTGAATATTGTTTAGAATGATGTGCTTTCAAAAATTGATGAATTGTCAGATATGGAAGACAACAGAGGTAACTAAATAAAATTGGCTTTTGAACTTGAAAAAATAAAGAAAGTTACTGAGATGCTGCCTTATATCAACAAAAAACCAAAAAATACTATTTTCAATGACGAAGAATATATGAATATTCCGAATATCGAAGTAATCAAATTGGATGAACCTGGGAATGTCAAATAGTAATTAAGAAATTTCTATCAAAAAGTATCTTTGGGACACGCATACATAAATTCTGGGAAACAATATCAATCTTAATTCATGTAATGTGTAGTTAGGAACTTGAAGGCTCTTTATTATTTATCAAACCAAGAGGAAACCGATCTGGCTGCCACAGAAATAATCACTAATCCAACACTTGAACATGCTTTGCAATTGTGGAGAATTATAGACGACTCCAAAATAGTAAAAGCCGGATATAAATTACAATTGGAATAAGTGAAACTGAAGAAAATAATCTATATTCCAAGATTATTCAATCAAATTACCTTAGATACTTTGCATCATTGTAATACCAATTCAACTGATATTCCTAAAAATTTACTCTATTAGGTAGCATTCAGAACTATCAGAAAGAAACAGAATGACTATGACATTAGAGTTAGAGTGATGTGTCATAAGTAAATCTTTAAGCAAAAAATATCTAATTAAGATTTTGTATAGGCAGTAAGAAATTTGACCAAAAGTGAATTCCAAATTCAAAGGACATAACATATACAATAACTGTAGTAGTCGTCTAACTTTTTTGGAGGTTGTTGTATTTCATCAAGGAATGAGATCGGAGAATTGGGTGTACATACTATGTAGAATGTAATCATTCACATACATGGAGGAGGATTCATCTCTATGTCTTCCTTTTCTCATTAATCATACACCAGAAAATGGGTTAATCAACTGGCTAATACAGTCGTCTTCTCAATTGATTATCGTTTGGCCCCTGAGAATCCATTTCCATTGGCTCTTGATGACTGCTGGCAATATTACATGTGGATTGTTCATTTTAGTTCTGCCTATTTCAATATCTCACCTAAAAATATCATTTTGATTGGAGACTCTGCTGGTGGTAATTTGGCTTTGGGAATAGTGATTAGAGCAATAGAGACAAATCAAAGAGTCCCGGATAAAATTGTCTTACAATACCCTGCTGTCAATTTGAATCTTTGTGATGTAGTGCCTTCTAATCTCAAAAGCATGAATGATCAAATGATACCCATGGGACTCTTAATGTTGTGTAGATAGAGTTATCTTAAGAATCAATCAGATCTACCAAATGATTATTATGCATCTCCCATTCTAACTCCCCAGGAAGTTATACAACAATTTCCCAAAGATTTTGTTATCTTTGTGGGATCTGATGATGTATTATTGGATAACTCTGTAGAATTCGTTCATTATTGCAAAGATAATGGATTAGAGAATATCAAACTAAAAGTATTTGAAAGTCTTCCCCACGGATTCTAGAACATGGGCATGAGAAGCAATGGAGTGAATGCTGCTGAATCTGCAAATAGATAAATCATAGAATAAATTAGAGAATTCCTCGTTTGATACATCATATTATTCAAATTAATTCATCTTATTTAAGTAAGGTTAATAGTTTAATTTCGATATAATTTTTTATAATTAAATATTCTTAAAATCCTAAGCGAAACTCATTAATTAATATAATATATCTAATTTATAAATATTTTATCTAGTTCTAATTGATTATTATTTGTTTTATTAAATGGGAAGCTCATAGTGTTGTTCTGTTAATACAATAGAGCAGGCGTCAGAGTTAGCAACAGGAATGAAAGATACTTCTCATTCTTCAAAGGATCCCAATAATCCAAGTGATGGGAACAAGAATAGAAACAAACATTTGTATTTATTCCAATTGACTATTGTGAAGATCTCCGATTCAAAAATAAAAAGGGGTGCATGGTCAATTTCGAATAGATGATCCATCGACACCTGCATTTGCTGATAATAAATCTATACATAGCAAACAAGAATCAGAATAGTTATCAAATAAGGATATTTAATTGGTAGCAGAGATTGTTATGCAATTCGATGATATACCTTAAAAAATTGAAGAAGCCAATGAAGACATAATGGTTTCTCAAAGTTCGTTGAAAAAGAAAAAGAAGAACGATTCTCCTTTGGGCGATTTCCAACCTAAAAATTCATTGAGGTCTTTTGATTCGAAAAGACTTGATAAGTTAAAATCGATTAGCGAATATCAAGTGAACAAAGAAGAAATGATAAAAGAAGAGATGGAAAGTCAAAGAAGCCAAAGTGCTGACGATAAATCTGTGAAAAGCATTTTAAAGTAGGAAATGAAGTACAGCCAATTTAAAAAAGGATAGCCAAGCAATGATAAGCTTTCTCAAAAAAAAGTGCATTTTAAAGTGAATAAATGACCTTTACTACTTATTTAACGCTCTTTGATCTTTGATCAATCATATAATATCTATATAAAATATAATTGCTTTATAAATATAATAAATTAATAATTTAGATGTCCGAAAGATAAGTATATAGCTGTATTCAAATTAATAGAAAGCAATTCGAGCCCAATCAGCCAAAAATCCTAGTTAAAAAGTGCCTTCTAACCAAGCTTATGGAAATTCTGTTAAAGGATTTAAAATGTAACTTAATTTATTGTAATTAGTGTGAAAAAGGTTAAAGTGAATAACTTGATGGAGGAGAGACCACAGAGTGGTTAGAATGAAATCAGGGCGAGATAGATTTAACAAGAAACTGATTTTTTTAGGAATAATATGGAAGTGTTTGATAAGGAAAGACTTTTTGAGCATTTATCCTAGGCTAAAACATAAATCAACCACTTGAAGACGGATAATTATTAATTGAGGACTACCATTTTATAACAAGAAGTATTGCTAACAAATTAATCATAGAAAACAATACAAAAATATGAGAGAATCATAGAGGATTTTCAAAATAATGGTAATTTGAAAAATGTGCAAATGAAATTGGGAGTTGAGGTTTGAATTCCATATTGATATTCTTAGACATCACTCTTTCTTTAAATGAAGAGGCAAATCAAGGAGCAACAAAATGAGTTGAGAGAAAAGGAAATAACTATTTAGAACTTTAAGAAAAATGCTAAAGTGAGCAAATTCTAAGAGCTCGATGTAAGCAATACCTCATAATCAAGGCTGAAATCAGGGAAGTCTATGAAGAACTCTAAAGATTGAGAGAATTACTAAAAGAAAGAGACGACATCCTCCAATAATAATAGAAGTATACTTATTTATATCATAGTCATGCTCAGGAGTCTACTCAAAATAATGAATTTGTCAAAGACTTGCAACAATAGAATGAAACCTATCTCAAGGACAATTAGGAATTAGTTCAGATTGTCAAGTAAAACCCTTATTGATTATAATCATAGACTTTATGAGGAGAGGAATACCTAATTGGAAAATCAAGTTCAGCAATAGTAGAAATCATTGAACAAGCAAGGCAGAGATCTTTAGTTGTTGAATCAAAAACTACAAGCATTCAAGAAGCGAGGAGCTAATGGTTAATATGTAATCAGTTAGGAGGAGATCGACAAGGATATAGAGGAGAGGACCAAATTGAATTACTTAGTTGAAGAATACAAGGAGAAAATACAAAAATTGGAGTAACAATTGAAGAAGTTTTAATCAGACAATAGAAAACAATTAGAATAGAAACAAGGCAGGAATTTATAATAATAGCAATCATATAGTCCCAAGGATTAAAATAATACTAATTCTTAATAACAACAAATAGCATAGTTTCAATAGTAATAAGAGCAATTAAGGTAAAATAATAGTACAGATTCTATTCTACTAGATTAAGAATTAGCACAATGTTATGCTGATGAAATACGTTGTTAATTGTATTTGGATAATATACCCTTTGCCAAATTCAAGGAAGTATTAAATTCAAACCATTTTAGAAATTGTCCACTTTGAATAAAGGTAGATTAAATGAGAATGGAGTCGTTGAGTTTTTAAAGACCAAATTAGATATGAATGCAGTCAAAGCTTAAAAATTTGCAAAAGCATTGCTCAAAAGTGATGGATATGATTAACCAATTCAAAAAATGATAAGTGCCAATAGATTCAAAAATATGATCTTGTCTCTTATTCAAGAATACATCACTTATGATGGATCATCAATTTATTAAGAAGTTCGAAAAGTAAATACAATATTTATCTTATTCATAGACATTACTAAAAAATAAAGAAGAACTTACAAGGAAATTTAAGTAGAAATTTTAAACTTAAGAGTACATCAATATAAGATAATTTGAATAATTAATTATAGAGTCACAAATATCAATTACAGAGTTGTAAAAAGATTAATTATTTATACACATTTATTAAGTGTACAGGGATTTAATTTAATTATAATGGGAACAATTCTTTAGAGACGATTTTAAGGAGAATCGCTAGATGCAATTGGAAAAATAATAAAAATAAAATTCTCCTCCTAATACTTAAAAACAAGACAGTTCTAACGATTATATTAAAATATAAACCTAGAATTCAGATACTTCCAAATAGGCTAAGATGAGAAGTAATGCTAGAAATTCATCTTAAATTATTGACAACGATCCTAATTAATAACCTGCAAAAGTAAATAAAAAGCACAATGAAGAAGAGGAAAATTATGATGATTACTTTGAGAGAGATGAGGATAAAATTTCATAGAATTCAGGTAAGTTAGAAGAAGAATAGGATAAATAGGAGGATGCTGAAGAAGAATATTAGGAATAATTTGATGATTATTAATTAAAGCCATAAGAAGACTTAGAAGATTAGGAGGATGCTGTTATGAAGATATAACTTGCTTATAAGAAGAAAAAGTAAAAGGAGGAGGGTAAAAAGATTCTAGAGTAGTAGAAAGAAAAGAAGAGATAATACCTTGAAGAAAAAGAAAAGAAGTAGAAGTAGGAATTGTAATTGAAGAAATAATAGGAGGAGAATAAACGATAGGAGGAAGAGTAAAGGAGAATTTTGGAAGAATAAAAAAAGAAATAGGATTAATTAAGAAGATAGGAAGAGGAAAGAAAAAGGTAAGAGGAGGAATAAAAATAAAAATAGAAGGAAGAGGAATAAAGGAAATATGAAGAATAATTAAGAAAAGAGGAAGAAGAGAAAGCATTGCTGATCTAAAATGCCTATAAACAGAAGAAGCAGAAGGAGGAGGGTAAGAAAATATTGGAATAGAAAAAAAAAGAAAAGGAATAATATTAAGCTGAGTTGTAAGCCAAAAAGGAATAGGAAGAGTTAGAAAGGTAAAGATTATTAAAAGAATAAGAAGAGAAAGAAAAACTATTAAAAGAAGAAGAGGATGCTGCCTTGAAGATATAACTAGCATATTAAAAAAAGAAACAAATTGCAGAGGCTAAAGCATTGTTAGAATAAAAAAAGAGAGAAAAATTTGTTAATGATTAAAAGCAAAAAGAAGAGGACAGGATAAGAAGATAGAAGGAGAGGGAAGAGAAATAAAAGAAAGAGGAGGAGGAAAAGGCTTTGAAAAACTAGAAAGCCTCTAAAGATAAAAAGCAAGCAGATGAAACTAAATAGTTGTTGGAAAGCAAAAGAAATGAAAGAGATTCAATCTCTAAAAATAATAAAAAAGGTTCTAAAGATAAAAAAAATAATGAGGATGATTATGATTTTGAATTCGAATAAGAGCTTGATGATTAATTAGAAGTTAAAAAAGAAATTGAAGCTAAAGAAGAAGAAATTAATATGGCAGCATCAAGAATATAAGGTGCTTACAGACACAAAAAAAATAAATCAGAAGGGAAGAAATTATTAGAAGAGCTAAAAGAAGAAAAAAGAATTGAAGATTTAAAAAAGAAAGAGGAAGATTTAAAAAAAAAGGAGGAAGATTTGAAATTAAAGGAGTAGCAAGAGCTTGATGATGTAGCTGTTAAAATTCAAAAAGCATACAAAAAGAGATAACAGAAAGAAGAAGGTAAAAAGATCTTAGAAGATAAGAAAAAAGAAAGAGAATTAGAGAATTAATAAAAGAATAATAGGCCTTAAATTAAATAGCAAGTGTCATAAGAAGTATAAAGAGAAAATCAAGCATAAGTTGGTAAGACCATGAATGTGGATGAATTGGATGGATATGGCGATGAAAAGTTTGAGGATGGCACTGATCATGACAAATTTACTAATCCTGCCTTAGGCTAAAGTAAACCTATGTAAATTTAAGTTGAGGAGGATGAAAAACTGCCTGATGATCCAGTGGCAGAACTAATGGAGGATAAGTTATTTAACAGCGTTGGAATATTTGTAAAAATTTCATAAATTTAATTTAGTAATAATCTATTAATAAGGAAGAAGTACCTGATGCAGATTAACTTTTATGAAAACAATTTACATCAATAATTTTTATAAATTAAATTTAATTGCCACCATTTTTTTCATATTTTAAGTAAGTCGTTATAAAAAAGTAAAGGGTTTCAAAGTTCTAAGAGTGAATGTTGACATATGCATAAATTATATTACTTTATCTAAGTGAACTTTCTAGCAATAATTATGGAATACAATTATTGCAGAATTTCTAAAATACCTAAATGTTAATAGAACTGTTAATTAGCTTGAGGATACTCTATCTAATAATACTTAGAATATGATAATATCTTAAAATTTGCATAAAACTTTGTCTGATAAAAATAATAATAATTAACCAAACAGTGATTATTATTTTAATTCTCATAAAAATCATAGACTTGTTTGAGATAGATAAAAAGCTTAATATTGTTGAGAACCATTGAAGTTGAATGAAAATTTAGATTTCATTAATTCAATGCGCTTTGTTGACAATTTCAGCGAAAAAATAAGAAGCATGTTTTTGACGAAAAAGGAGTTGATAAATATTAAGAATATTTTTAAATGTTATTAATTAATAATAACTATTGTTAATTGATATTCATATTAATATATGAAATATTACTTACCAGTCAACTATTAAGTAAAGTTTTATGGGAATTGGTATTTCATTCATTTCCCTTTAAATTGTGATTTATGTATATCAATTAGTTCAAAATTTCTTTATGGGTTTAATTAGATAAAAATTGAATTTGATATCGATATAAATTAGACTAAATGTAAATATCCATCAAGGTTAGCTTTTTGTTCAAGCAACAACTTAGGTAAAATAATTGATCATTAAGAATTTGATAAAAAAGCTGTTTATAAATATTTGGAGATAAATGGAGGAGTAGGATCACAAAATATCAAGAGTTATAATAAGTTGAAATTTAGTGAATATATGTGTATATAAATAAAGTAAGAATAAAGAGAAGATAAAAATTATATAATTTTTAATGAGTCTCATATATAAAAATCATCTAGTGCTTCCAACATTCAAACATTCTGAAACTATCACTGCTCATAAATCCTCTTCTTTGAGACCAATATAAAGATTTTAATCGGTGACTCGTATTAGACAAGGAAATTCAAGCAAAATTCCTCCTCTCAATATCACTGCCTTGCCTGGAAATGAGAGTAGCATTAACGCAGAAAGTTCATTAACATCAAGATAAAAACTGTTACCAATTCTTACTCCTAGAATATAGAGAAGTGATGAATAAAATTTGCATGATTACTTAGATCATCTTCATTCGATTAGGAAATCTAAATAGCCAACAAAATAGGCTGTAATGAAAAAAATCCGTACTGAAACTGAAATAATGAAACTAGAAAGCTAAACTTTAATATAAAGATTTAAGAAAGTCAAAGAATAGCAGGAATAAAAAAAATAATATTCAATTTTGCAAACCATAAAGAATCCTTATGCTTAGCAATACATTAATTTTAGTAAATAAATATTTAATTTAATACATAATTTACATTAATTAAAAGTACAGAGATTAAATTATATTTTAGGAATATTTAAATAATTCAAGAAAGATGTTTTAAGTAGTAAAAAATTTAATCGGTATGAAAAAGAATTTAAAAAAGATCTTATTAAAATAATCAGCCGATGATTTAGTAGATTTTTAGGACATAGCCAAAATGTGTTGTATTCGAGAGATACAGTATATAAATGGAGAATAAAGAATGATAGATAAATTTGATTTGTCCTTGTTGGATGATCTCACATATATGATTGAGGCAATTGAGAGTTTGTTACTATAAAATAAGTTGAATGCAATCAAAAGAATGAGTGATAATGTATATATATAAAGGAATTGATCTTAGATTTTGATAGAAGAAAGTGAAATTTCAAAGTTAAGAGAATAATTGGGAATGAGAGAGGAGGATTAAAAACTATCAGTCTCTACTTTGGCTATGCAGAGATTTAAGCCTCATGAAGAATTGGAAAATATAGAACAAAGATTAGGATAACTATCATAAATACCAAAATAATTCAGATAAACCTCATAAGTGTTATGTGAAATAGTTGATAAATTAAACGAATGATCTTAATCATGTTTTCATAACAAACTCTCATCATCTGAAAATTTTAATAGGTCTTCAGGTTGTTTATATGGTTAAACCTATGGCCTATTTTATGCGTTTTCTTAATTTTATTGGTTAGATTCGGAATTAGTTACTTTTAGACTTTCCTCTATGGCTTTTCTTAATTCTTCATCATCATCAAATTCATTCATAGCTCCCTAAACTTAAAATGCATTTCCAACATGGTTTTGATATTTATATAGAAAATTTGCCTCATCATTTTGGAAGTCATTGTCTATTTTCTCTAAATCTGGCTATTTATAATACTAACATAAAATACCTTGTATTCAGGAACTAAATGCTTCACTTATAGAGTGTTGTAAAAGAAAATTGCTATTGAGTTCATCACATAGGATGGCCTCTTAGAATTATGATCCCCAGGAACTATTGACTATTTAAAATAAAATAAAAAGCAAGTACAATATTTTTATCTCCTGCATAAGCTTCATGTAATTTCTTAGTGTGATGAGGCAACACAAAAGTATCTTCATCGGCAGCAATAAAAAATGCAGGAATGAAGGCCTTCGCAACATGATTCTTGAGTGGATTGATATTTTCAATATCAAAATTGGCTTTTGATTAAATCGTTTTCCTTATCATTGACAATCCAGCTGAGATAGCAAAAGAGGGCACTTTTTGAGCATATTACTTTGCTAATTCTTCTGCCAAAGTCTTTAAATTTGAAAATGCACTATCCAAAACTAAACCAGCAATACTCGGGTCTCTATCTGCATGCATTAAAGCAGTAACTGCTCCCATAGATCGTCCCCATAATCCTATAGTAGAGACTTTGTTGCTTTAACGTAACCAGTCCACTATTGTTTCAACATCATCTCTCTCGTACCAACCTAGGGATATATATTCGCCTTCCGATTTACCACAACCAGCAAAATCAAAACTAAACACTTAGATATATTGCTTGTCATATTTAAATATCTCAATACTTATAGAAGCCCATCCAAAGATGACAAGCATTCTAATCTGCTACTACTATTACCGTGCAAGTATATTACACATGGCAATTACTCACATGGTTTTTTCATTGGCTCAAAAAATGAGCATTCCAATTTTAGTCCTCTTTTATTTTTGATTTGGATGTCCGTTCTCTTAATCAATACTCCTTATATTTTAAATTGACTAGGGCCTAAGTAAAGAAACTGATCTTACCTAAATCCTACTCAGTATACTCGTTGTCTCTTGGAGGTCGAATTATGGCCTTCCATAAATCATCATAACCAGCAGATAGTGATGAAAACATATATATTAATTTTAATTCATCATTCCTTTATAATATCCATTTGTATACGAATTGACCCGTTTGATGCAAAATTTTATTGAAATGCCTTAGCATTAGGTGATCCATCATCATCAATATCCTCTTGTAATTCTAACAGCATTTCAGATTCTTTATTCAATAGTAAATTAGCAATCAAAAGAGGCTTGACTTTCTTTTCAACTCCAGCTTAAGTCAAATGTTCCTTCAGATCCAGTATCTTTCTCTCTAGAGTTTCAATTATCGCTCTCCAGGAATCTATTTTCTCTGTTTCCAGTAACGTCACCTATTCAAATCTTTATTCTATTGTCTTTCTCTATCCTGTCCATCCATCAATTAATTTTTAAAACTATAAATACTTTTAACAATTATTGTACTTGTATCATAATCTCTGTTTTTGTCCCTTTTATCTATAAAAATGAATTTTATGCCTCTTCTGAAAATAATCCATACTCAACACATACAACTGCAAACTTTTCAAATGAAAAATTCTACTCTCCCTTAATTAATAAATCAGCATTTGTGAAGAATATTTCAGAAATTTCATCATTAGTCAATCTATCAGGTTCTATATGTCTAAGCAATAAATACCATTCTTCAAAATTACACATCCCATTACCATCTAAGTTAATATATGCTATTTTGGTTACCTAAATCACATGCAGCAAATGCGTTAATAACATACTCTTTGGCTCTACTTACTAATATTTTATATTTGACAAACATTTGAATCATAAATTAATCAAAATCTATTACTGACTACCTATTTGATGTTTTTGTATCCACTTCTTTTAGTAAATCTAATTCCTTTTTTAATTCCTCTTTTTCTTCAATTGTCATTCTTGAATCTGCAAACATCCCTATGTATTATTATGCTCTGACATATGGTACAAAGTATCTGACCTCGGAATCTTGGTCTGGAATTTAAATACCAAGTGTTGAAATATTAGTAACATAATCAAATGATTCCAAATATTTTTTCATCTCATCTATTGAGTAATTAACACAATCATCAAATAATCCTAAGAATTTTGCAAAATTGTTTATTCTTACTATTTATTTATAATGTTTAACTGAAACTATCAGAATTAAGAACTTTTACTCTGCTATCCTTTTTATCCCAAATTATTGTAAAAAGTAACTGTATACAAATGATGCCATATCCTAATCTTTAAAGGCTTGATTATCCTTTTGCTGTTGTATTCTATCCTAATAAATAACAGTGATTTGTTTCAAGAGTAACTTTAAAGGCATAAAATGCTTAATTTTAGGCAATTACTTTAATTTAATTTTTTCAACTAATTGTGGCCCAGCATTCACTTTCTAAAATTCATAGATTATATTAACTTTCTGACCTAATTAAGGACCTTTGAAGATTAACTTTGCCTAATTCAATTTTTTATTATCTTTTTGGCGCTTTATCATTTTTTAGGACGAATTAAATTTGGCATACTATTCGGGAGAAGATTCTCCATCAATATATTATGATGTCAATTATTATTATTATTATTATTATTATTGTTCTTTTAAGATTTTAAATGTACTAATAGACACTGCTCTACTTCTAGCATCTTCCAATTCTTGCATATGTTTGTTGCATTTTTCATTCATTTAATCAATAATATATTACAGTTCCTTGTTTTTATTTTCTAAAATTTGCATCATCAAAACAAGTGTCTTAACTTTTTCAAAGTCGACATATCTATCAGAATTGATATCCATACTCTAATCATTACTTGTAACATATTCATTTGATTAATTTACACCTTTTTTAGATATAAATGAGTCTTATCGTATTTAATTTTATTTATAAACTCCAGGAGATGGCTACTCCTTATTAAGAAATTTCGATTCTATTATTTAATTCAATTATCTCCCTGAAAACGATTTGTTTGTCTTATCTTCGCATAATTTGAGTGTCTCTTCAACTTGACTTCTTTATTTAAATTACTCAACTACATTCTAGATTTTTACTTAAGAGTCAGTTATTAAATTGAAATCTTTAGCCATCATAGTAATATTTGTTTGTATCTCTTGGGTTCTCTAATATAAATGAAGTATGTCTGTTTCAACTTAGGTTTCCACACAAGCCACTTTAATAATCTTATCCATATTCATAACCATGTTGTCCATTTCTATGATATTTTTATCATCTAACAATCCATCCATCAAATCATCTTCATCAGAAGAACTTGACTTCTCCTGTTAAGATTTTTGTACTTAAGAATTGCCCAAATATGACATTCTTTACCCTGTTTAAACTTAGCTCGAATTGATGATATGTTGCAACACCTTTTGTTGTTGAGATTGCTATATTTAATTTAAAGAAGGAGGTTATAATTATTATGATTATTTTAATGAGAACATGCTCTCTTGATTTATCAATATTCTCTAACTATGAACCTGTTAGAGAGTACTATTGATATCTCTATGTATTTATTATTAGGATTCTAATTGTTTTTAAGTAATTGTTTATAACTTTCTATTTAGTATTTCTATTTCTTGATGAGATTGTTTCAATTTTTTTTATAAAAAAGATGCAATTTTTCTTAGATCATTTAATTATGATCTATTTTTTTTAAAGTTGATCTCCAATTCCTTATATTCCTATTTACAAACATTATGTTGAGTAACTTCTTAGGAGTATTTGAGAGAGACTTCTTAGATCTAATTCTACAAACTTGACATTTTTTCTTAATAAATGTAAAATACTTTGGCTTATTCATCCATTACTAATACATCGTTTTTTTTAACTAAAATTTCAGAATCAAATTTAATCTTATTAACCATTTAAATAACTTTCGACCAAATTTATTCAACCAATTCTCCTCTTTCTAAACATTCTTTTTTCAGTGATTTAACTAATTCGTTCATAGTAACTGTCAATATGGGAATTAAATCATCGCCTTATTATTTTTAAAACCAATCTCTTAACTATATGCTCTAAACTCTTCCTCCTGGATCTTCTGTATGTAAAGATGATATTTCTTTATTCAAGCCATCTTCTAATTTTTAACATTCTTTCATATCTATCAAATGAATTTGTTAACCGCTTTGTGATTTTTTGTGGAACGTAGCTCTTTAACGTCTTGGCTAAAAGCTGCGTTACTCCCCTATTTATGAAAATTGACTTACTTGTTGTATTCGGCGATTTAATTTAATCATAAAAATGACTCACATCATCCCGTACCTTGGAGATTGCAAGTTGTGAGAACTTTTTCTCCATCAACAGTTTCTATTGTGTCATTTATTAGATTTTAGTTTGCTTAATAAATTCTGAAAGGTCTAATGAAGTTTTAGGCGAATGTTATGTTGACTTACAACTTGTGTGCAAACTTACAGCCTCTTTCTTGGCCTTTCTAATTTAATCGCTTATATGCTGATTATTGATAGTAACAGTTTGATTCATAAATGAGGGAACTGATTGAGAATCGTTTCTTTCTTCAGCTTCCTTGAGCTTAGCCAATAAGAATTTGTTAGGAATCTACTTTTGTGCAAGCATACTATAATTAATTTATTATGGTTATATATATATATTCACTTTTTTAATACTCTACTTGAATCTAAACATTCTTTTTTAATGTATCCATTAAATTATCCTTCCCCAATATACGCCAACTCAGCTAAATTGCTTTTGGATATTTAATATTCAGGTTCAAATCTATCCTTCATCAATTGCAGAAACTCCTCTTTGAACTTCTCTTGTTATTGTTAAAACTGTCTAGCCTAAATGGCTGGCAACAATTTATTATACATAAAATCTCTTACTCTTTTAAATCTGCTTCTAACTAATTACATCTATATTTCCAACATGTCAGGAATCAGCTTCCCAAATTTCTCTTTTCTTCCCTCTGTCACAGCCAAGAAATTTGGATTACGGTTGCATTCAAAAATCCAGAGATTTAAATCCTCGTCAAGTATGAAATCAACTCCAAAGAACTCTCCAACTCTACTATCTTTCAAGAGGTATTTTTCTACTGAGAAAAATAGATGGGTTATCTTTCTCATAATCTAAGGGTATAGTTCTTCATTCAACCAATTACGAGACTTTATCTTACCCTACTCTAACAAAATATCTTGCAACTCCTCTAAATTCCAATCAATATAGAGATCATCATCTTATTCCTATCCAGTTGTTTGCTTATGTGTTTTTGTTACGGCTGTATTACATACATGTGCCTCTTTGGTGAAATCCAATAAATCGAATTTTAATGCACATTGTTTTATCAATGCCTTCTTATAGCCATACAAGATTGGTGGATTAGTAGATGCTATCTAAAAATATGATCTAAACTCCATCTTATGTCCTTTGAATAAGTAAGGATTCTTAAGGTACTCTTAAATTATAACTTAAGACAGATTGCGTCCACAACCTTGGCTATCTTTATACCATGATCTTATTATCTTTTCATTTTAATAATCCAAAAGTAATATTCCATTGCCTAGATGTCTATTTGTTTTATAAATATATTGGATTCCCTCATTTTCCAATTTATCTTTGTATTATTGTGTGTTAATAATCTAAAAGAAATTGTCACATTCTTCTTTCAACCACATTCTAAATGTAGGTTTTTCATAACTAGCATCTTTGATGCACTCAGCACTTTTATTTTCTAATTTCAAATTATCAATGTAATTATGAAAGTGTGTTGATTGATTTGATTTTAATGCTATTTCCTCTTGACCTGGAACATGGAAATATTTCTAGAAAATACAACCAGCTTATTTTCCAAAAGTATGAGTTCGCAAATAATTTTTAGCATATGGATATACAATTGATGTTTCCAATGGAGTTAAATGATATCCAATCTCAATTTGTCTGGTTTATACAAAACTGGGTAGAGCATCATACATATTTTGTTATATGATTTTTCTTGCCAAATCTTGACCACCATAATCTCTCAATACCATTTGATCCTATACTATTACTTCTGGATGCAACAACTTAAAGAGGTCGCTTCTAAGACAATACGAATTATCATGCACTAAAGCAATCTCATATCCACAATTTCTTTGAATATTATAATCAATTACTTGCATGGCTAAAAATGAGATTAGGTTAGATCAACCGTCTATTCCAGCCATCTCGACATTCCTTTTACTGCTTCATTATAATATCTGTAATTAGCTGATCCTTCCGATAAGTTTGCCCTGTGATACATATAAACAATGAATAAGACAATTCCAGAAGCCAAACTAAGCAAAAATGATTATAACATAATTATTATTAATAATAATATATTGTCATTTGAATTTTAGAATATTGCATATCGATACTTCAATTCCTGAATTCTCAATCTAAGGATTGTAGCAGGAACTCTATAATATATCTAAGATATTTTTTAGATAATTTGATAAGTATTAAAAAATAGTTCTGTTTTATTTATTTTTTGAGTACTCCTTCCTAAATATAGTTGATTGGAATATGACACAAGCAAAGTAGATTTGAACAAAAGAATGAATTAAGAAGGATGATTATTGAATTTAATTTGCAATAATTTTAATTTTTTATAAAATGGATATAATTGAGTGGATTGGAATAATTGTTTTGTGTTATTTTGGATACTTATTCATAAAGGAATGCAAAGTAATTATTTTTGGGAATCCTAATGTATAATAAAAATATGGAAAGGGATGTTGGGCTTTAGTCACTGGAGCCACAGACGGGATAGGTAAAGGATTTTGTTAAGTAATGAATATTGTTTTATTTCAAGGAATTTTCAAGACAAGGTGTCAATGTTTGCATTGTTGCTAGAAATAAATCAAAAGCAGAGAATTTAATAGAAGAGTTAAAGAAGATTAATGGTAAACCATAATATAAAATTGTGATTGCGGATTTTTAGAATTGTCTTTAAGAATCCTTCTTCCAAAAAATATATTAAGAAGTGAAAGATTTGGATATCGGTCTTTTAGTCAACAATGTTGGAGTCTTAACTGTTGGGGAATTCCACAAGACATCTGATGTCGATCAATAAAATTAAATTATCATCAATTGCATCCCTGTGGTGTTTATGACAAAATATATATTGCCTCTTCTCAAGAAAAGGCAAAGATCAGGAGTCATAAATCTTTCCTCATTAGCAGGAAGATTTTCCAATCCTTATTATCAAGTATATAGTGCAACTAAAGTAAAAATTTATATAAAATCTAAAGGCATTTAATGATTATTTTACCAGATCCCTACAAATTGAAGTGGAAAACGTTGATTTTCTATCTTTACGACCTGGATTTGTTTAAACAGCTATGGTAAAAAATTAGACTGATCTTCTAACAGTTTCTACCTAGCAATGTGTCACATCAGCATTGTAGATTATATTATAATAATATTAGATTTTAATTGGGAAATAAGGAAGCCACTGCAGGACATATTATCCATAGAATATAAACATTAATATTTACTTTAGTAGAAGGAAAGCTAATGGATATCATATCACCAATTATTGCAAAATAATTATATAAATAAAAGCATTGAATACTTTTTATGCATCATAATCTTTTATAACTTGATTAGGCCTTAGTATGAAATTAAGAACCTAAATATACGTTAGCTTTATTGGCTGCTCTTAAAAATGTTTCATTGCTTTGGAAATGATGATCTCTAAACTCCATTTAAGTTTTTGAATTTAAGATTCTCATTGTTCCATTCACTTGACCATTTTGAAAAACACCCTTCATTTCATATTCGTTGAAGTATAGAAGTCCATCTATTGTAGTGAGCAATCCATTTTATAATAATCCAAAGCATTTTAAAGAACCATCCTAGTAATACTATTTAGAAATAGTAGTTAAGCTGTGTAACTAACCATCTTGAAATACTCCCTCTTCCTCTAAAGTATTCTCTTCATTATCATAATATCTTTTTCCACTTCCATCAAGTAATCCTAATGAAAAATTCCCAACTTCCTTTCTAAAATAATAATTCTTAATTTATACTTTCTTCCACTCGGATGTCTTCTTTCTCCTTCTCCATTAAGTTACCCTTTTTAGAAATATCCAACTTCAATAATAACCCCATTATCATTTGCTCTCCCAGACATATCATCTTTTGAATGTAATTGCCCATCCAAAAATATACCATATTCTTGTCTATGAATTAATTAAAGTTAACTACATATAACCATTAGGATGCCTTCTTTCTCCTTCATTTATAAGTCCATTCTGATTAAATTCTCCTTTCTCCTATCTGAAATTTATATTTTAGATATTACATTAAACCATTCTAATAGAACTTTGTGCCTTTGATCAATATTCCATTGTTAAAACTACCCTCCTCCATTATTTAATTTTGCTAAAAATCACTAACATTTTCTTACTTCACCATTAATATTATAGTATCTGATACCTTTCCCATTTAATTATCCATTCTCAAACATACCTTCTTCTTTTCTATATTATTTTAATAAATTATTTACATCAAACCTGCGATTTCAAAATATCGCTTTCCATTTCCTGATAATTATACTTATTTATTGAATTATCCATCTTCATATCTAATGTATATATAAAGAACTTACAATATGTTAGATTCTAAATGATATTTCTTCCCGTGGATTATAATACTATTTTAAAACTCTCCCTCCAACAGACTAAGTATTGTTTAATTTTATACAAAAGATTGTTGTAATCAATTAATTTTCCTAATCCAAATAGTGCACCTTAGTTAAACTTTCCAATCAACAAAATGTTGTTGGGCTCATGATTCTAACCTACTCCATAAATTAATTTTCCATCCCTATATTCTAACTGTAATTCGTCATTTTAATATAAAGCAAAAGAACTTTATTTATTTTATCCTAAAAGAAATTAAGATGCCTTGTATTGGACATTATTAGGCCTATTAAATTCTAGATTACTGAGAGAGATATTGTTCCTTAATTATTCTTAATCACCAAGTCTGATTTAATCGCCATTAATTTTTAACTCTGCTTAAACTCTATAATAATTCATATGTAATACTGATTTTCTGAACCATTAAGATACTTTATTGAGATTGGCCCTGATATGATTTTTCCTTTTTGAAATATCCCATTAATTTAATATTGATTTCTAACAATAATAGTTCCATTTCCTTATAATTTATTTTAAGAAAAAGTTCCAATCAATCTTGTATTCTTTTTATAAATTTCAATCATTCCTTATCCATTTAATATTCCAAATTAGATTTTTCCATATAACGTATACCCATAAGGAAATTTGATCATACCAACTCCACTCATCCAGGGTTTAAAATTACCCACTAAAAGCATTCCTTCAGTTTCTATAATTTCTATGGTACTAATAAGATTTTAGAGAATCCGTTTTATTTCACAATTCATTTGTTTAGATTCATTTATCTGATGCAGACATTCGTTATATTTTCTCACCCATTCTTATAATATATCATGATCAATATCAATAAAATATCCAATTCTATACTATGCCTTTTATATTAGCTCCTATATTTCACTTAAATTGCTTTTTGCTTATTAATCAACACCATAAAAGGTCGAGCCTGTGCTTAACATATATTTATAAATAAAATATTATTAGATGAATTAAGCATAAGAACCTTACTCAATTTATTTTTTATTGTGAACCAAAAGTATAAGCAATTTAAATTTATATATTACCTGTTGCCTAAACTTATATAACTTAGATAGACTAAATTTTTTTATAGAGCTATCTTGTGACTGAACTTTAGAACTTAGTATTATTATAGATATGAAAGAATACTTTAATTAGAAATGAAGGAGAAGGACTACTATTTTAATAGCAATAATTATGCATTAAAATATTGAATTGATTATTAAAATTAACTAGAACAATATAAAAATAACAATTCATTCAATACATCCTAAAAATAATTCCAAATGCAATTGCAAGTTATTTAAGAAATTTTTACTATTTAATAAGCAATTCAAATACCTTATTACAAGAAAAGTGTAGCATTATAATCAGATACTTCAAATATAAAAACAGTTATTTTATTTTTTGTAGAATCGCAATTTCAATAAAATAATAATGGAGTTTTATTATTTTCAATAAACTCTATTAATCCATTTTGAAAAAAAATTAATGTTTGTTTCATTTAATACTTTTTTATCAGTTTAACTTTTATCTATAAATATTATTTCTTGAAATTAACCCATTATTTTTTAAATTCTGGATATATATCCATATTGCTAAATGATTTCATTATGTTTTATTTAGTGCCATTATCTTTTGATCATCAATTAAAAGTCTCTCCTAGTCCTTGATTTTTGTTAAAGAAACTAAATCAACCTTAAATTCCATTTTATTTAATATTTTATTTTCAATCCATATAAACCTAAATAAATTTGGTGTAATTTCTAAATTAATACTCTCAATTAATAATAATTAATTAAAATTAATAAATGTAGTATTAAGCAGCATACTAATCACCTTAACAACAATATATTAATCCTGGATAGATTGATGTAATAATATATCAAATATAGACTTCATTTAACTCTGGATTAGAAGCGATCTCAAGATGTCCAAGTATTTTTATCAAATAACGTCCTGATTATTTAGAATCTTTAGGATTCTGTGAAAAAAAAAATGTTTATTATGTTTACTAATCTGATACCTTGGGAAATTAGCCAGACTTTAAGCATTAAGCTCCTATTTTTAAATGTAAAGAGGATAGTAGCTGTTGCTAAAGAAATTTTCTTCCTGGAGCTTGCAGAGCCTTTGATTTGAAAGTCAAATAATATGATTAAAAACAAGACACAAACACAGTATTTAGATTAAGCAGAGAGTTCAAATGTACATTTCTTTGTCTAGCTAGGTATTTAATTTAATTAATTTTAGACCTATTATGGAAGTTTAATTATAAAATGGAGGAAAACTAGGTTATATATGCTATCCCTTTATGTGCTGCGATAAGGGAGTTGAAATAAGAGATGAAAATAATTCCTTGTTATACTCTGTCAAAGGAAGTTGCTGCCAATGGCCATTTTTAGTAAAATTACCTTGTGAAGCATGTTAAAGGGCAAGATTTGATATTATTGATTCACAAGGATAGGTATTGTTTAATCAAAATATCTAAAGAAAGTTTCAGAATTATGGAAAGAGTCAGCTGGATTTTGTAATGCACTATGTAATGTGGATGCAACCAATTTTAGATTAATGTTCCCTTAGTAATCTACAAGTAGATAAAAAGCGTTATTATTGGCAGCCGCATTATTCATCGACTTTAACTATTTTGAAGAATCACCATAAGATTAAAATAAGGATTCTCTATGATTTTTTCATATATTTAGATTATTATTAATAGTCATGTTAAAAGCTTGCATTAACAAGAAATTTGATGAAATTAGTTAATTAAATTTATTATTTATTCCATTAATATTTATTCGGATATAAATTATCTTTATTATAATTAATATACTAAGAAGATTTGTAAATATTGACATTGCAATTGTTTTAATCAAGAAAAACTTGTGATATAAACAAAAATAAGAATAACTTAAAGAAAAAATTTATAATTTCAACTAATAAACATGATTATTTATCTTAGATTCAATTTTATTCAAATGCTACATCAAACAATAAACAAGGTTGTTTGAAAATTTCTAAATTTGATAAATGTTATTTTAGGGTGAAGGTTCTATATATAAAAAATGCATCATATTATGATTAATAATAAATCATTTAATTTAATTCTTAAGACTAAATTACATTAGTTCTTGCTCTTTGGAAGCGATTATATCTTTGAGGATCAGGTTCATGGTAAAAAATAATTTATTTATTCTGCATTTTTCCAATTGAATAGAAAGACAATTAAAGTAATCCAAGAAAAAGAATAGACTAATTATTCTGAATTTCAATAATTTAGGTGTACTAGATATAAAAATCTGAAGGATTGAAAGAAGGAGGCATCTCGATAAATTACATTTATTTTTTCAGATGTCTTTTTAAAGAATGGATTTAATATATCAAGGTTATTAGGAATTTTTGAGACAAAAAAATCAGTTTAAAACAGTGATATTTGACAGATAAATAAAAAAATTTTTTATAAATAACTAATTTGAATAATTTCAGATTGAATATTCAAAATTCAAAGTAAGTTGATTGATTGTCTCTTTATTCTTGACATCAAGGCTATCAATATATTTTTATTAAATGATTAATTAAATATATCCTCACAACAAAAATAAATCTGACATTTAAATTTAAACTCCGTCATTTTTTTGTTATCTAAATAACATTAATATATTATTTAGTAACTCTCTTAACCTGATTCACTTTAAATATTTCTGTAGTCTTGTTTATCTGTGGATAGAAGAAAAATAAAAAAGATAATTTATTTTTGAATTAAAATGATTCCTCCTACTTGGAATGAATTTCTTAAATTTATTAGTGATTTTTAAGATAATGAACTTGATAAACCTCTACTTAGTCAATATATAAGGATACCTAATAAATGTATGACATCGTTTTAAATAATATAATATTTCAGCTCAGATTTTCAAAAGTATAAAAACTATTATAGCAGTTTAGATCAAAGATTAAAAGAAAATGCAAATGGGGAGACACAGAAAAATATTTCTTGATATGGTGCGTCTCAAAATTGATAGTCAAGCTTTAGATAAAATTTCATGAAGTTGTAATACTTAATCTTTAAATATGGTGTAGTACTAGTGTAAAATTTTTGAGACGCTCTCAATTATCTTGGGTCTCCCAGAAGAATTTTTATTGACAAAATGGTTGGGTTTGCTGAATTATAAACTTAAAGAATAGCCTTGGTAACCCGAAGAAGATGACCTACTTATTAAATTAAGATAGTATTAATTATTTATAGAGTAGGTAATACTCCAAATCAAAGGACTGGTTAATAATTGCGCTGGAATTTATAAAAAGAAGTTAAACTGTAAGGTATCCAAAATAGATTCGCGAGAGATTTAATAATGTTATCAATCCAAACATAAATAAGTAACTATATGTCTCAATATAGAAATGAATTCAATTAAGATGAAATACTATTTATCTTTCAATAAGCTTAGAATAAGAAAAAAAATTGGGCAGGAATTTCAAAAAGTATGCCTCACCGAACTGATAATTAGATCAAAAATGTTTATAACTCTATAATTAGAAAAATTTCAAATGAAATCAGAATGGTATATTTAAAATAATTAAGAAGAACAATGATAACAAGGTTGATGAATAATTTATTGTAAATCTAATCATCCAAAAAAAAAATTACGATCCAAAGTTTATATCATAGTTTTATGGGGAAGGAGGAAGAAAAAAACCGTGTATTAAAATTGAGCCTAACTCAGATAACTCTTATACTTCTGAACCTTAAATTTAAGGAATTCCAATCTAAATGGTCTGTCCGTATATTAATTATTCACCATACCAATTCCAAAATATATATTGTTGCATCCCCTAATTATATCTTTTACCCCATTAGAAGCCTAATGCAACTTGAATCCTTAATAAAACCTGATTTTTATTTTATTTTTAAATTGTATCTAAAATTTCACCAGTATTTAAGTATTAAAAATAATACATAGATTTATTTTCAAAAAGACCTTCTTTTTTTTATTTTTAGGCACTTCAACTTTTATAAAGTCAGGAATTGATCATTATATAGAATGATGGCTGCACTATCTTTAGGAATATAATTAAATTAAATATTAAACATTTATTTTACCCATCATTACTTCTATGAATTTTTAAAACATTAGCGATTCTTTTGAAAATGTTAAAAGAGGAAAAATTTGGTTAAATAAACCCACTTATTTTTTAATTATATTTTTTCTCATCCCCATTTCGTTATTTACAATTTGTATTTTTTTGTTATTAAGTTCAAATTTTTTGGAACTATTTTTTTCTTCAATTTAACATTGAGCCCTTTTTAAAAATTTTTGTATTTCTTGTGACCAAAAGTAATATTCATTGTCTTACCTAATCTAATATAAAATGATTTTCAAGTTAAATATCCTTCTAAGAATTGAAATTATTTAGAGGTTGTTAATTAAAAAAAAATAAGAAAACATTCATTCTGATAAAGAAAGGATAAAAGAAAATTGAAATCCTATTAGAATACAAAATATTTATTCTTTATAAGTAAAATAAGGAAAAATCATTGCGGCTATATATCCATTATTTAATATAATTACTTAGCCAATAAAAGAATCATTTGAAATTCAGAAGTTCTTGTTAATTTAGACAATAGTCCAATCCGTAAGTCTAAAGTTTTGAATGCAGAATAATATATTTGTTCTTCCACCGGTCTCACCCCAATAGAATTCAATAAAAATGTCATATAATTTTCGTAAAGAACAAAAATAAAACTTGCTTTAATAAATCTTTAAAGTTTAAATCAATCAGGAAAATTGATCATTGAATAGCTGTTTTTTTCAATATTTCCAAAATTTAGAATAATTAAAAAGAACTTTTATTATTCTATATTATTATAAATTTATGAAGTTATATTAGTTAGTATGCAATATCTACCAAAGGAAGCTTTAGTAAAATTAATTTAATTTATTTTATAATAACTTTTATATTTTATAAATTACCTTTGAACTATAAATTTTTTTCAAACATTTAATTTACTTATTTTATTTAAGTTCAATTGTTGATGTGGTATTATTCAATTTATATCAACAAATTAATTGTAATTTGTTAATAAATATTGCTCAAGTCAATTTTTTATCAAAAATTTAATAATTTTAAAATCCATCTAAAATTTGTTTTCACTTTTAAAATTTATTAAATTTTTAGGTAATACAAAAATTCTAATTCGCTGATATTTTCATTTAAATCACTTTAATTTCTTATAGAAATGGTTCTTCGATTGGACTCATTGCATTAAAATAATTTACCTTCATCATTTAAGCCAAATTGATTAATTTTTACTTTTGATCAATCTCAGATTTGTAAAAAATCTATTTATAAAAGGTTTATTTTTTAAATTTCATTATACTAAACGATTATATGTAAAGAATAACTGTTGAAAAATTAACAAAATTTATTATTTCAAATTTTTTGGCGACAACAATCAATATGATTGTTTATTTGTTTCCTGAATAAAATAAAGAAATAAATTTCAAAAATATACCCTAAAAAATTACAAGTAGAATCCTAAGTGAGTAAGGTTTGTTGATTCCTGAACCGAGCTAATTATTATCTGATTTGCCTTCCTTTTCTGTATTAGTCTTTGTTTCGAAGAAATATGATATGTCTTGTCTTCAAAATAAATATATTAAACTTAATCATCATATAATCTTTCTGCTGCTTCATATAGTTTTTAGAATTTTTGAGATTAAAACTTCTATAGTGTCTCTAATTGAGAACAATTGTGAATGTCTGAAATAATTTATCGATCTTAGTAAATTGAGTATTTTGTATTTATTAATTAAATAAGTAGAATTATATGTAAATGATAAAAGATAATTCTCAGGGTTCAATATCTCACTCAGATTAAAAAACTTTTAAAAATCAAAACTCATATTGATAATTGTTAACTTTTAATTTAGTTTCCTAATTGAGTTGATCTCACTTAGTCAAAATCAAAATTCCACAATGCTTTTATTAGGGATAATCTAAAAATTACATAAACAAAGCTTAAAAATAACATAGCTGATAAGAAACTTATAATATTTATAAAATCAAATAATATAAATCGTAACGATCTATTTTTTAAATTTCCCACTATAGTCTTAATTAAATTAAGATGCCTCTTTCGGACGCAATTTATGCTTTTTCTAATTTTGATTTTGTATGTATTATACTAATTAGCTTGCTTATATTTTGATAACGTTTATGAGATTATGATGGATGTGAGGGGGAGTTTGAGATGAGAGGTTAGGCCACCATACTATGGGTTGCTCTCCTTAAGGGCACTTAAAGCTTAAGTGTATCTAGTA